>VUQS01070866.1:0-10593 GCA_015108495.1 Heterochromis multidens
CCTCAATAGGACACATGATGGTTTGGGGCAAAGTCTCACAGTGGTTTCACCCAAAACCTGTGGGGATAATGACCCACGCCTTTTTTCACACCTGGGCTCATGTGATGACTCACATGATCAATAGTGGGTTAATCACTCACATGATCAATGGACACACATGATCAATAGTGGGTTAATGACCACCTCCTGAGAGACAGCCCCCACTAGCGGTTTAAATACCTGGGACTCTCCACCTTTTGGTTTTAGAACTGACAAAGCCTTTTGAATGAAAGGTGAAACGTCTTCAAACAACTTAAAGAAGTCCAGTTGCCTTCTTTCAAACCCTTAGACAACTCAGGTATAACTAAGTTTTTGGCTCACCTGGTCTCCTTCTGTTCTCCTGCTTAATGTTACTTGTCTGCTCTCCTCTTACTGAGGAAAATGTTGTAACTGTTCAAAAATCTTGCCAAAATAACACATTAAAAAATCATGATCTTAATTTTGACAAAAAATTAATCACAATTATGATTTCTTTATTAATTCTTTTGACATAATCAGGCAGCCCTAATACTTAGCACTTCATAAACTGTGGTGTTGGATTTTTGTATTCTCTTTTAAGATGCAACCAGTGACTTATCAAAAAGATTTCTGTTCCATAAAGCATGGATGTTTACTGTGTAACCTGATCTCAGTGTTTTGTATACCCTACTCTAGGACTCGAGTGCAGATGATTCACAGAAGGACCTGGAGCAGCTCACCGTGGGAGTGTTTGTGAAAGGAAAGGGGAAGGACCACAGGAACCACCTGAAAACATTGGCATTGTCATCGAGGGAGTGGAGGTCTTGAATGAACTGACTTCAGTTGCCTCAGCTTGTACCCTGCTTCTGCGTTTGATATATGTACTCAACCTGGCTTATCCAAAATGTCCCCTTTTCGAAGTGCTCCAGAAAATTATCATGGAGCTTGACAAGCACAAGATGCCCCCCAGAGTTCAGAATCTGTTTTGCATGCTTCACAGCTCACAGTGATGACGCACTGCAAATGTATTGCTCTTCTGGTTCAAACGTTTTTTGTGTGTGTGCGAATGGAAGAAAAACCTGACCCAGAGTCATGTTGTAAAAAAGCAGGAGTGTTTAGATGTAAAATGGAGTCTCCTTTCATTGTTGGGCCCTGCTTACATCCTTAGTAGTGCTCAGACTACTATGTGAAATACTTTTACACAAGGTTTTCTCAAAATATGTTTCCTTGTATTTGTGAAGAACAGTTTCAGTTTTGATGTTCAAAAATTACAAAGAGTACAAAGCATCTTTGGAACAGTGGTTAAAGCTCACACTAAGGACTTTGGTTTATCTTTAATCCACTTTGGTTTATGTGGAACATGCAAGAGTACAAATAGTGAAAGGAACAGAACTGTTAAGCATAGCCTATTGGTTCAAGAGAAACACTTCTCTGACAGATAGGAAAATCCATAGTTGGGCTAAATGATTTTGGACCTTATACATTTGTACATTTTTGTTTTAAAGAAAACATAAATGTTCAAAATGTATTGCATGTAATGCATGTTTCTTTAAAAGCTATTTGTAAATTAAATTTCTATAATAAATTCAACAAAATGTCAGTCAATTTCAGTATGACTTTTAGTCAAGCAACTTAACGTTTTAATTAAGACAAACTAAAATTAAATATTAAGGTAACTGTAGAACTTAATTTTCCTGAAAGAAAACCTTTAGGTTGGAAGTGAGTAACATAAAGTGAATAACACTTCGGAGTAAAGCTAATAATTAAGTAAAATTTTTTGAAAATTTTAAGTTGACTTGCCTGGAATTTAAGTTAAAACAATCCAAACTTCTAATTTGAATACACTTAAATTATTAAAGTGTATCTAACTTAAATCTGTTGGGTTGATCTGACTTGGCAACTTAATTTAAAAAAAACTTAATTAAATCATGTGTTACCAGTTGATATGATTTAATTAAATTGTTCCAACAATTTTCTTTCTACAGTGTAGTTACATTTGGAGCTCTCTTCATTGGAGATGTAATTGTATGCCTATGCCTGGACAAGTTCACAGAAGGGTATAAAAACGAGGTGTAAGGAAAATATAGCATTCTTCCTCCTGCTTCCTGCGGATGAGTAGAGCAACATTAGAAGATAGACATCCAGAGGGCTGGCAGTTAGGACTGGGCGAGTCTCCTCACCCACTTGCTCCACCCAAGCTCTGTATTGCCTACTGGGTGATACTCATAGGATCAGGCTTGGACCCTTTACAATAGAGAGCCGGTCCAGACTTCCTGTATTGGGGTAACTGGTCCATCAATCCACAATGGTCTTAGACACAAGCAACAACTCTACTGTGAGATTGCATACGGACGTGTGGCTGTACACTTTCTAGATGCAGTGTACAGCCACTTTCCCTCCTCTCACTATCCTGACTGCTTCAGCATATGAGACCCTCTTTAACTATTAATTTTCATAATCAGGTGTCCGAGTTTATGTGGGACTGCACATCATTTTTATCCCTTGTTCTCCTGTCCTACTATAAGAGTGTCCCACATTTTGATTGGGTCTAGTTTACAAAAGTCAAGGTCTTGTGAGTCTCACAAGAAACATGTAGTGTTGATCTCTTTAATGCATCCTCACTGAGACCCAAACACGATCACCAGCAGAACAGCAGCTGAAACAATAGTTAAATGTTTTTAAAAGTTATTGGGATAGAAAAGCTCAAAACACAAGTCACTGTGTATTGAGTAACTTGTGCTTTGATGGTAAGAAGTGTACAAAAACAATGAGACAAAAAAAGGAGAAGAAAGAAAGAAAAGAAAACTTCACCTTCCATTTATGCTTCTAAAAAACATAAGAATTCCGTCCCCTTTAGTTTTCAGCTGGGCCTCCGGAAGAGACACAAGATATCCGCCAGAGGACACGAAGTTCTGTTACATATGGTAATAAGAGGTTGGTGAATGTAGTTTCCAGCCAGGCCATGAAGGGTATTGAAAGTAATCAATAAAATGTTAAAATCTATAAAACCAGTGTAAAAAGGTATAAACTGGAGTGATGTGATCCTGTCTTTTGATTCTGGTTGAAAGCCTGGCAGGTGTTTTCAGTGCAGTGTCCAGTTTTTAAAATCTTGCATTTTTCTTTGGAAGTTTCTGTTAAGGAAGCTGAGTGAGTCCAAAAGCTTTCAGCTATATTCGATGTGCGCCTCTCAGGGACCGAGACTCCACACCACTGTAGAGTGGTGTGGAGTCATCCTTAACCCTCTGCTGCACACATTTAAATGATACAGGATAAAACTGACTCCCTGTCATTTATTGGTCCTTTTGGGGTCATTTTATTTGTAATTTTTCAAACCCCACACTCCGCTGCATTTTTTCATTTTGCAACAATAGTACAAAACCAGAGAAAATATGAGCTCACAGATCCAGACCATGCTGACAGAGCAATACAAATCATTCAGTCTTTATGTAATGTAAAGACTGATGTAAACAAGTCATTAAATAAAAAGGAATTTCAGTAAAACCACTTTAAGCATATTTTCACATTGGTAGTCTGTGTCATGTAATGTGTTGTCACATTGTGATGAGAGCGCTCACTGAACTCAAAAAGTGGTTATTCTGAGTTGTGAAATGGGTGCATGTTTTTGCATGTGTTTAAGTGTTCCTGTGTAGTGAGGAACCCTGCAGGTTTCCCTACTTGCCAATGTGATGTTTTTTTTGTTATTATTAGGGGATAGCAGGGGAGCTTGCCACCGGGGATACGATCGGAGCACGAGGTTGTTGCTGAAGGTTGTTTATTTAAACATGAAGTGACAAAACAGTGTTTCAAATTGAATAGCACTCTGCATGTATATCTCACCACACAGTTCAGCCTGTAACTGTACTGACAACACTTTGGATTAACGCTGCATAAAACAAACAGCACCCAAAACAAATAAATGACAGAAATTTTTAAAATAAGACACTAAAGTCACATTATATTTCACTTTAGCTACAAACAATTCACGTTCATTTACATTTTTGTTCAGTGAAGCTTTTTGATTTTCATTGATACCCATATGTACCTCAGTACTCAGTACAGACAACAAGCAGTGATAACTGAATATAGACCACAGGTATATAGTTTTATCTGTTCAGAGGGAAGTGAGCAAGCTGCCATGCAAAGTCTGACCAGGAGCAAATCTATGGTTAACATCTCATTTAAGGACACTTTAACATGTGGACAGTAGCAGGAGGCGTCAATTAATGAAACCTTTTTAGTGTGAGGGTGTTTAGGTCCCTTTTAATTTGGTCCATTTGAATTCTGCGTGTCTGTGTCGCACATCTTATCACATCTTATGTGGTTCATCCAGATACTAAATTATAATGTCCTCAACATCAGTCCATGTGACAGCTTTTTTAAACTCCATATTAACTTAATCTGCTATAATGAAAACAATTAACATATAAAATAAATGAATGCAACAAAAACACACCAGGGACCACAAATTTATCAATGCCCTCATTAACATGACTAACAGAGAAAAAAAAGTGCATTTAGTGTTTTTATTTCTCTTCAAGCTGCACTAAGAGTAAAATTCAGTCATTCCTCATATCAGGATCAAACACAAACTATAATCTGAAGTTTGAACAGGATGATTGATTAATGATCAGGGGTGTTTCCATTAAAGGTCTCTGACTCTCTGCTGCTGTGAGCTCAGATTGTTTTTCTGTCTCTGTGTGACTGATGATTGTCTAACTCATCACTGCAGCATGGGGCATGTGGAAGTACGTTTATTTTGGAGGAGCCACAGTAATGCATATTAACATATGCATATTAAATAAACCAGTAAATAAAATCTCAATGTGGCATAATATCAGCAGACAGAACATTTACATTTATTCTCGGTTATTCTGTGAAACTGAAAAATATCTGAAACTGAAAAATGTATATTATTTCAGCAGTATCATTTAATTTATTATTCCACACATAAGCAGTGCAGTATAATTGTTTAGTTAAGGTCAGATGTGCAGAAAAGATCAAATATGGTTATGATTAAACAATGATTCAGATTAGGCTTTGCTTGTTGAGTATGGGTTAGGTTAACTGAAAATGTGCAAATGAAAAAACTAATTAATATTAGTTTACATTCACTTATGTTAGGTGCATATTAGGAGTTGTGTGTGTGAAGACAAACAGCAGGTGGAGCCATTTCTCCACTCAGTGACATTAAACTGCAGCATAGAAGGACAGAACAACATGACACCATTAAACGGTCTAACTGGAGCTCAAATGATGGAAATGTCACTTTTCTGTTTCATGTGTTAATGTGAGGAAGGTCACAGCCTCCTCATCACTGCAAACTGATCTGATGTTTTAAATATCTCTTTCCTTTGATAAATTTTTTAAATAATGCATCAACTTTCCACTTTGGCTGAATGGGAAAACAGGTAGAAATATAAAATGTAAAAAGGTGGAAACAATATTTGAACCTTTTGTTTCCACTTCATCCTTTAAATGTGCAAACAGAAAAAAACTGATATAAACAGGTGGATGGGAACACCACCATGAATTCACATTACTGAGATAATAATAATATTAAATGTTAACTGCTCTTCACATAACAGAATGATCCTTAATGGAAAAATTATTAGTGAGGAACATGAAAGAGTTTGCAGTTGTTTGTACATGAGTAGAAAAAATACAGTTGTGTATAGACTACATTTTGAGGAATTTCCAAAGATCCCTGATTCTAACATTGGAGGTGTCATGTTGGGAAGTTCAAATGTTGCTCAGAGTATTTTTTTTAACCAGGAGAGAACTCCTGAGATTGAGAACCTCTTTTGTGAGAGTTTCCTGGACCAAAAAAGGCTGAATAAACAACGCATGAGGAGAACATGCAAACCCCACACAGAAGCTTCAGACTCAGGACCATCCTGCTGTTCTGCCATTTTTTTTAACCAAATATTAAGCTGTGTGAGGTAAATGTAATGATTACATGTATTTCTATATTGATCAGGAGGACTGATTATGATGGAAGTATGAGCAAAAAGTTGGTGAATGTCAGAGGAAGTTTGTGGTCGTGGTGATGGACATGAGCTTCAATATGAAAGCAGAACAAACTACATCGAAACAACCTGACCTTCATAACCACCAAACCACAACTCTGACTTTAATTTTAAAACCAGGTCTGAACTCTCAAACTGACTGAAATCAGAGCAGAGAAGACATCATGTTCTCACTGTCATGGTCCAAATCTCAAATTAATCCTCAAAAAAGAAACAGATGTAAAAGCAACAAACACACCACTTCACTCATTTAAAGGTTGTTTAGAGTCATGATTAAGGTGCTGTGACTCATTAGAAGAATGGTTTGTTGCTTCTGGTGATCCTGCAGGAAGGAAAACAAAATTATATTAAAAAAATTCACAACTGACAACATACTGTCGTTTAAGACTAACGTGAGACATATAATGAATTTGCTGTGTTGCTGCCAAAATCATGATTGTTGAAATAATACACTAATTAAACTTACCTTTCTTACAGTTATATCCTTTAGCTTTCAGTACAGACAGGAGAACAACAACTCCAACTAAAATAAGACCAAAGACAACAGCAGCAACGACCCATCCAACGGAGAACCCTGAAACAGAAGAGAAAACATTATTGTATCTCTCAGACTGTAACTGCATGTCATGAACAGAAAACAGGTTTAAACAGTGAGCTCAGTGATGTCAGCATGGATCTAACTTCCAGTTTCCTCATGCTCGTCTTCACAGCTAACAGGTTGGTTGTGGTTCTGCTCTCAGCAGTGAGGAGGATGATGTTGGAGCTTCCTCCTCTTTCTGAGACATGTTGCTCATGAAGGATGTTTGAATCTCTGTGCTGCTGCTCTGCTTCACACTTTTACAGTGACTCCTACTTTCCTCCTGCTGAGCCTCACATGTGAAAACATTTGAGTGTCTGTCTGTAATCAAGGTTTTCTCCACCCTGAGCTGAGGCTCTGATGGACTCTAATCACCTCTTTGGAAGACCAACTTTAATTCATTGTAGCTGATGCTGAAATACTGTAGAGTGCGTTGCCATAACAACACTGGAAGTCAGCATGTGAGATCGTCATGTTTAATTTCTAATTGTTCTCCTTTTTTACTTATTCTTATGTTTGTGTACACTGAAGCTCCATAGCTCTAATATCAAGAAAGGTCATCAATGGGGGTGATCTATGAGCCTTACACGATTGAAACTGACCTTGGTTACAGCATTGTGGGAAGTGCGCTGCACCGTGTGAATGCTAACTGGTTTTTGTCATCGGGTATCTGTCAGAGAGCTACCACCTATAACACCATCTGCTGTCGTTAAGGCTCTGGAGTTTGATTTTGCAGACACAAAACCCAGCGACAAAAGCATATCTCAAGAAGATATTTGCTTCCTGCAGATCTTAAAAGGAGGAATCCAGCAAAATTAGCATGGTCACCTTGAGATGCCTCTTCCTTTCAAAGCACATCCTCACCTCCCAGACAACAAGAAGCTGGCGTTAGTCTGGCTGGAGCACCTTAAAAAGAAGCTGGACAGAGATCCCAAGTTCAAAATCGACTATGTGAGCTTAATGGGAGGTGTTTTCAAGGATGGTGATGCAGAGAAAGTAGACACCGAACCAGAGCTGGGGAAATTCTGGTATATCCCACATCAAGGGGTTTACCACCCCAGAAAACCAGACAAAATCTGGGTGGTTTTCAACTGCTCTGCAAGGTATGAAGGCACCTCTTTAAATGATCATCTGCTAACAGGACCCGACCTCATAAATGGTCTCACAGCTGTACTATGCCGTTTCTGTAAATATCCCATTGCCGTCATGTGTGATGTGGAGAAAATGTTCCACAGGTTTCATGTCAGCAAAGAAGACAGACACTATTTGCAGTTTCTCTGGTGGGAAAACGGGGACACAAACTCAGAACCCACAGAATACCGCATGAAAGTGTACCTGTTTGGAGCATCATCTCCCCCTGGCTGCGCCAATTACGGCATGAAACACTTTGTCAGTCAAAATGAGAAAGAGTGCCCCTCTGCAGCTAGCTTCATCAGGAAGCATTTCTATGTTGATGACGGTCTAATAAGCATGGAGTCGGTTGGTGAGGCGATCGAGCTGGTGAAGGAAGCCCAAGCTGCGTGTGCTAAAGGATAGCTGCACCTTCACAAATTCCTTTCCAACAGCCGAGAGGTGCTAGACTCTATTGATGTTGATTTCAACCATGATGACTTACCAGTTCAAAGAGTGCTAGGTATAAGGTGGAACATTGAAAACGACAGTTTCTCCTTCAAGGTGTCACTTGAGGAGAAACCAGTGACGTGCCGAGGGATTCTCTCAATTGTGGGCTCCTTGTATGACCATTTAGGGCTTCTAGCCCGTTATTCTTGGAGGAAAAAAGAGTGCTGCAAGAGATGTGTCAGAGAGGCATGGGGTGGGATGAGCCACTACCCAGGGAAGTTGAAGTTAAGGTGGGAGACTTGGATGAAGGATTTGGACAATCTGGAGAAGGTTGAGATTCCAAGATGCTTCATACCTGACGGCTTTGGTGATATCCAGAGAGCTGAATTTCATCACTTTTCTGATGTGAGCAGTCAAGGGTATGGCCAGTGCTCTTACATCAGATTGGCAAGCAAAGAGAAAGTGTACTGCTCCTTGATCATGGGCAAATCGAGGGTTGTGCCAGCCAAAAATAGTCACCACACCGAGACTTGAGTTAACTGCTGCAGTAACCTCAGCAGCTGTGAGCAACATGTTAAGGGAGGAGCTAGAACTCAAGATTGATGAGGAATATTTTTGAACAGATTCACAAGTGGTTCTAGGTTACATCAATAATGAAGCACAAAGGTTTCATGTCTTCGTTGCAAACCGTGTCCAGAGAATTTGAGAAACCACTGACACAAGGAAATGGCACTATGTCGACACAGGAGAAAACCCCGCTGACCATGCCTCAAGAGGACTCAAGGTGGCTGACCTCATCAACTCAAATTAGTTCTCTGGTCCAAAGTTTCAATGGGAAAGAGAGATAGCCACAAAGCAAGTTACATCAGATCTGCTGGTGGGAGACCTGGAGGTGAGTACTACCCAAGTGCTGAAAATTGAGACCTCAGAGCCTTTAAACATGGAAGAGAGAAGGCAAGCTGCATGGACTCTTGTCAAGCTTGCACAACAAGATGCCTTTCAAGAAGAGTTGAACACACTCTGCCAGAAACCAGGAAGGCTGCCTTGCAACCACCACCACTATAAGCTTGACCCATTCCTCCAAGATGGTATAATGAGAGTAGGAGGAAGACTGAGTAAGGCATCTGTGCCTCTTGAGTTGAGACAACCAATGATCCTCCCTAAAGATGGTGCTATCACAAACTTCATCATTGCACATCATCATAACAAAATACAACACCAAGGCAGAGAACAAACCCTCAATGCACTAAGCGCCAGTGGTTACTGGATTGCTGGTGGAAGTAAGGCCGTAGCCCAATACATCAGGCAGTGTGTACAGTCCAGGAGAGCTCGCGCACCACCAGAGGAACAACGGATGGCGGATCTACCTAGTGACCGAGTTGATCCCACACCACCATTCAGTTACTGCGGTATGGACTGCTTCGGTCCCTTCCACACCAAGCAAGGTCGCAAAGAACAAAAACACTACGGCCTTCTCTACAGATGTCTTTGCTTAATGGCAGTGCACAGAGAGATGTTGGAGGATATGACGACCGATGCGTTCATCAATGCCTTACAATGCTTTATTGCTCTTTGTGGAGCTGTTAAGCACATTAGGTCCGATCAGAGCACTAACTAATACAGAAGGAGCGATATCTGCATGTTAGCTGATGATGTATTGACCCTGTTTCCGGTTCAAGCATCTCCTGCGTTGGATGAGGCTTTTATCTGTTTAACATGGTGCAGTTCTTTGTCTCCTGTTTTTCATTAGAGAGCCCCAGTGTGGCCTCTAATGACGTACAAATAGTGGAGGGAGTAGAGAAGAAGATCAACAGAAACCTCAGCGTTTAATACAAAGTGCTAATGATAGATGACAAGCTTTTGGTTATTGTAGACAGTGCTAATCTCGTTAAGAAGCCTAAAGTGAAAAGTTGGCTTTTATTTTAGGAAAAAATCTTTAATTTTTATTCCAATGAACAACTTTTCTGCCTGTGAGTAAGGAGGTATACTGTATTGTATTGTCATCAGGTGGTGGCCTCCAGCTCGCAATGGAGTGTGAAGCAGCAGGAATGAAAATTAGCACCTCCAAGTCTGAGACCATGGTCCTCAGCTGGAAAAGGGTGGAGTGCCCACTCCAGGTCAGGGACAAGTTGCTGCCCCAAGTGGAGGAGTTTAAGTATCTCCGGGTCTTGTTCACGAGTGAGGGGAGAGGGGAGCGGGAGATCGACAGACGGATTGGGGCCGTGGCTGCAGTGACGTGGATGCTGTACCGGTCCTTCGTGGTGAAGAGAGGGCTGAGTGTAAAAGCGAAGCTCTCTGTTTACTGGTCAAACTATGTCCCTACCCTCACCTATGGTCACGAGCTTTGGGTAGAGACTGAAAGAATGAGATCGCGGGTACAAGTGGCAGAAATAAGCTTTCTCCGAAAGCTCTTCCTTAGAGAGCCTCTCCCTT
>VUQS01070867.1:0-20818 GCA_015108495.1 Heterochromis multidens
AAAGGATAAAGGTCACTCTTTCGAGGACGCCAATGTTCACATTTTGGACCGAGAAGACAGATGGTTTGAAAGAGGAGTAAAAGAGGCCATCTGTGTCTACTGTGAACAACCATCGTTGAACAAACCCAAAACCTGTGGTGATAATGACCCATGCCTTTTTTCACACCTGGGCTCATGTGATGACTCACATGATCAATAGTGGTTTAATCACTCACATGATCAATGGACTCACATGATCAATAGTGGATTAATGACCACCTCCCGAGAGACAGCCCCCATTAGGGGTTTAAATACCTGGGACTCTCCACCATTTGGTTTTAGAACTGACGAAGCCTTTTGGATGAAAGGTGAAACGTCTTCAAACAACTTAAAGAAGTCCAGTTGCCTTCTTTCAAACCCTTAGACTTTTTGCCAAACTGATCTTTTGTAAGCTTGTTATCACCTCTTTCAGTCTGACCTGCAGCCCTATTAAGCAGGCCTTCTCTGCTGATAAGCTGGTTTTACTGCAGCTCTTAAACCGCTGACAGACATCTCTGAGAGCTGAGGGTTTGTCCAGTTAGAACTGATTTCCTGCTGATAAATCCAGAGCATGAACTCCTGCGTAAATCACTGATGAGGTAACATCAAGGTCGTGTCCAGGTCAGGTTGACCTTATTCGTCCACCCTGCCAGTACTGCAGCCCTCTATGTCATTGCTGCTTTGTCTCCACTAATGAAGGCGATTTAATGAGGACATCAGGCGCTTTAATGAGGAACTGAAACTTTAAAGCTATGATCTGATAAACAGAGGGGATCACCCACAGTTTGGCTCAGTCCGGACCTCCAAACCCCTGACTGGTGACCCGAATCCTCACCACTATACAAAATGAAGGGTCATGATTAGTTAAAGAGGCAAATAAGGAGGGAACAGCTTCAGACATGTACTGCTTCTCATTTAAAACATTTAAAATGGCAAGTCGTAAAAATGTGTACAAAACTTGATAACCACGAGAGACATGTGGAACATCAAACATCCCCCCTTTATTTCTGTGCACAATGTCTTACATTTGTCTTTATGTATGACTTTCAGGAGACCTTTTGGTTTGCTAATTCTGTGATGTTATCACCCAAGCATCCTAATCTTAAAAGTTAAAGAAGTACAGTTCTGTGCAAAACTCTTGAGCCACCCCTCTTTTCTTTATATTTTGCTTCCAAGGAGCCAGACCTTCTTGTAATTTTTTAAAGTGGTCTTGAAAGTTTTTCTTTGGACATTGGCTGCTTTTCCACTCATTTTCAGTTCAGTCCTTGAACCTGACAATTGCAGAAAACATTTTTGGTTCAAATCATCGTCAATATGTACAAGGGAGGTACAACAGTGAGTGTCTACAGCCATCTGTAAAACACAGTGGAGGTTCTGTCATGGTTTGGGGCTGCAATTCAGCCAGTGGTGTTGGTGATCTTGACAAAATTAAAGGAATTATAGAAGCAGAAAAGTACTGTCAGATTTAGATCCACCATACAGTACCATCTGGAAAGCACCTGATTGGCAACAGCTTCATTTTTCAACATGACAACGATGCCAAACACACTGGTACACACAGTACTGAAGCAGTGTGGAATCATCTTGACAGAGAATGTAAAAGGCAGTCAGCATTTATGTTTGCATGTTTCAATAAATCGCTGCACCTATTTCCTGTATTTCCTAGCAAAATGTGAAAAAATTAGGGATGAAAGAAGACTTTAGCATAGTACTATACCTCTGCTTGTTTTAACTTCATCTTCTTGTTTTTAAATTTATCAACCTGTACTAGGAGAAAAGAAGCTCAGGTTCCACCGAGATTTGAACTCGGATCGCTGGATTCAGAGTCCAGAGTGCTAACCATTACACCATGGAACCACGTGGCTAAAGGTTGTGGAACTATAGTATTTATAGGTGCAAGATTCCTGAAATCACATCAATATGAACAGTTTTTCATCTTACTACCATCCGTTTAATTACACACGAACCGTCTATGTATTTCATATTAAAGCCTCGTGCCTAATCGTGTTTTTCTGACGTCACATCCGCCCGGATTTTGCAACACAAAAGTTGTATATGTAATTATGAAATCAGTTAATTCATGGGTTCATGAACACGGTGAATAAAATCTGACAAAAAAGGGATGAATATGGTTTCGTGACCACACCGGTGGTTATTAATGTGATAATCAGCGTTTATTTACCTGTCTTACCGTTTCATTATAGAACACTGAACCAGTAAATCCGCCACTCACCACCAGGTGTCAGTGTAACACAGCAGAACCGCTACCTGCAGACAGGTGACGCTCTAATGAACAGCGCAACACAACCATCACGGTGTTGTTTCCATTGGAAGGTGTCTTATTAATAATCATTCTTCTTCTTAATATTATGTTGTTTTTCAGTAAATTTCATATTTTATTTTATTACAGCTTTTTGTCACTTTCTCAGTATGGATTCACCTCCATGTGTTTACTGTAAATTTTCCATGTCTGATTCCTAAGAACTAGAAAGACTGCTGATGAGTTGTTCTGTGGATGAGCTGTGGGTTGGATGTGAAAGACATGTGGAGCGCTCCTCCTGCTAAAATTCTCCTGACCTCAGAGCAACACTGGTCTCATGTTTCTGTCAGTGAAAACAGGTCGATGTTGTTGCTATCTGCTGATCATCAGCTGCTGTTTCATCCTGCCAACATGTCGATGCTCCTCAGCTTCAGTTACACAACAATCTAATATCACACACTTTCCTGTGTGGTTATTTAAAGTCTGGCAGTATGCGGTCTGCAGACTTTACCTGCTTCACCTCCAACAAAGACACCACATAAACAACAAAAGTACATCAAGTATTTTTATTGGTAATAATCCATGTGTATGTGTCCAGTTACTTTTGATGTATACTTACTGTTCTCATAAAGACTCAGTTTTATTTCAAACTGAATGAACTTAGGTGCAGTGATCATCACTGTCACTCCACAGCAAGATTCTGGTTCTGGGTTTGAATGTCCTGTGTTTGCATGAGTTTTCTCCCACAGTCCAGAGGCATGCACATTAGGTAAATGGAATTGGTGAAGTTTTCAGTTCACAGGAGAGAAACGAGGTTTTTTAGAATTTTTAGCACCTGCTTCTGGTGAAACAGCTCACCTTTTATTTTAGTTTTCATAGTGTGTCTTCCTTATAGAGTTTCCCTTAGGGAAGCAGATTTAGGTCATAAAACTAGCAGTCTGCAAGCTGATTAGTCCATCAAGAAAATATGACAGGATTTCCTCCTTTGATGGTGCCCACTTCTCAGTGATGCCTAGACATTAGAAGTTTAGTTTAATCAAAATAAATCACAACAGAAACTTCTATGGGTGTAGAAGCAGCAGCTGGTTGTGATGATGCTATTAGGAGGCTGCTGCTATAAATTCTGTGCTGCTATTCGCTTCATCCCTGAAATCAAAATGAAGGCTGACATAAAGTGGCTTGTGGTGCTTAATATTCACAGAAGGTGCAATTCTGTGAAAAAGGAAGTTTTCAAAGGACTCCATGCAGTACTGTTGCTTCAGTTCATTGAGGTTTGTGGGCATAACTCTCTTAGCCACCACAGCATTTCAGTCGGGTTGAGGTCTGGACTTTGACTGGGCCATTGGAGCGCTTTGATTCTTTCCTTTTTCAGCCATTCTGTTGTAGATTTGCTGCCATGTCCTTTTTTAGAAAGAAGAGGCTTTCTCCTGGTAACCCTTCCGAACAAGCCATACAGTACTTGTTCAGTCTTTTTCTAATTGAACTTTAACATGCTAACTGAGGCCTGTAGTTCTTGAGTTTTTTGCAGTTTCTCTGAGTGTTGCACGGTCTGACCTTGGGGTGAATTTGCTGGGACGACCACTCCTGGCATTGTATTAATACACACCCAGATGCTCCAGAGCAGCAAAGTGCCAAAACCACTGCTTTTATAGAGGTGCTCACACTTCCTGACAATCAGTTAATCAATGCATTTGATTAGCAGCATCTTACATGATTGTACTTTAAAATAGAACTATATCTGTTGTCTCAACCAATTGTATTGAAATCATGATGAAAAATTTCAGAAAAAGATTTAATCTCCAGCTTCACAGAGGGTCATTCATTCATTTCAAGAGCGACTTCATTAGTCATGAGAGATAATCATTTTCAGTTTTAACAGCTGTTTTTGTTTGCTTTGTTTCTTAAGTGTGTAAGTTCAAATCAGCTGTTAGTCTGAGGGCATCAGTCATTGTTTCAAAGTAGATAAACCTCCCTGAGCTGAGTGCTACTACTGCAGCTCCACCTGCTGACAAACCAAAATAACTGACTTCCTGTTGATCGTTATTGCAACTCATTTGACTCAGGATACCAGCCTCACCTTTCTCCACCATTGCTGCAGAGATAGAAGCCTCACTTGGTAAAAATCTAAATTTAATCATTTTAACATTCTGGTTGAGATTAACATATGCTGGATACTCATGATACTGAGCTGCTGTGTAGATTATTAAGGACTCCGTAGCAGCCTTGTAGGGTGTTCATCCTGCCCTGTATGTAGTGTGCTGTACCTGTAAATGTCAGGTGTGTCCTTGTCAGTGTGGTGTTTGTGTTCAGTTGCCTGGTGGATCCAGCAGGCTGTGTAATCCAGCAGGTGAAGGCTGCTGTGCTGCAGCAGCAGGAACACGGTGTCTTCACCACAGTCGGCTGCTCAGGACAATCAGGACGAATGTGCTGCTGCAGCTTGAACTGAGCAGATCTCTGAACAGCAGCTGCAGGAGGAGGTTCATCTCATTCACACCCTGACTTCAGACACACAACCAGCTGACTGTACTGTGAGTGAGTGGTATGAATGAAATCAGACTCCATCTTATACCTTCTAGTTTTTCTAGCTGTTTTAAGGAGACTTAGTACAGACACATCCATTTCTTATTTGTTTTTGTCAGTTTTGAAGGTCTGTATCATGGATGACAGTAATGTTGAATCACTACAGCGGACTCAGACTTCACAGTTTACAAGAGACCATTAGCGACTACAGTAACTGATCTGTAGACTTTATTAAGTCTCTGAAGGTCTCTGCAGAACAGGAGTGGTCATTCTCACGTAAAAAACATGTGACTTACTGAGTATATCACTATATTCATCTAGCTACAATCATCCATCCAAACTACAGTTCCTCCTCCCCCAGCATGACAGTGCTCCCTGCCATAAACTGCTCAGGAACAGCTTTCCAAAAAGGACAAAGAGGCCAACAGCCCAATGAGAGTCCTACTGGGTGAAACAGTGCAATATTGTAAACCATTACTTATATAAATTGTGCACATAGAGAAAGGTTTACAGCAAAAGCCTTTTTGATAAGACTTTTCAAGCAGCGACATATTTTGAAGGGTCTTTCTGTAGCAGAGCAAACCTCCTGCTGAACCAGCCTGTTTTAACACTGGCTCTCCATCTATAACAAAGCTGGAGACTGACAGCATTCCTGGATTTCCTCGTTTTCATTCTACCTATACACTTGATGGTACATTAGACAAACCAGTGTTAAGATCTGATGGTTTTATCTGCAGGATGAGGAACAGCGTGTGTCCTCACCTGAACCTGGATCAGTTTTCTCAGATAAGAAGCTTTGTGAAGCATCGAGCGACAGAACAACCTTTTATTTGATTCTAGCCATAAAACATTTTGTCTTGAAAGAGTGAAAGCTGTCATATCAAGTTAGTAGGAGGCAGGAAAAGGTTTATCAAAGCCAGAAGTACAGGTGAGATGACAGAGAGAGCCCTTCCATCAACTGAGCTACAGTTTACTATGATTGTCATTATGCACCAGAATGCTTCACTAAACCAGATGTACAAATTCACCAGCTAGAAGCAATTTACAACATGCACTTTATGGAGAAAGATTGCATAGCTCCTCACTGTTTTGCCCTTTAAAGATGTGCTTTTAAAAAGAATCCAGTCTTGACATGGCCTTTCTGCAAAGCACTAAATTCAGAAAAGCCCTGTTCTGTTTCCACTGCGGCGCCATCCTGCCAGATGTTTCTCAGAGGATCAAAAACGTCCACAGAAGAGAGGAAAGTCAGCCCTGTCTCAGCTGAGTTCAAAATCCATCCCAGAGAGAGGCTTCATGCAGTAACCATATCCCCTCTGGAATGACTGATCTAGAATCAGACTCCCAGGCTCTTGACAGTCCAGGTCTCAGGATCTTTCAGGGAAGAAGACTCTCTGCCGGCAGTAGAAAGGACAGGCACTGAGTCGAGCTGGGTCAGAGGTTCAGGTGGAATCAAGGTCGAAGTGAGACGTCTTCCCCCTGCAGGATCTCAGCTGTCTCATATTCGTATGTGGAAGTTACTGAAAACACAAAACACGCAAATATGAGTGATTTCTAGGGCTGACTGTCTGATTAATGATTCATCATTAACCGTTTGATCCTTTCAGGCTGTAACAGGATGAAACAGTGAAATTCAGTTTCACTGTATCAACAGCAGGACTGTAATGGTACATCTCTTCAGTTCAGTTCAGTTCAAACCTTCATTGGGTCTGTCCTTCCTGTGATCCAAACAGTGATTGTCAGAGGTCTATTTATACTCTTAATGAAAACTCTGGTAATTATCTTTGCATGTAATGTTTCACAGGATTCACCTCCAGGGTGGAAGGGTTGGAAAACATCCTCAAAGACTCTTCAAAGCTTCTGAATGAAAATATGTTCCCTCAGCTGACTGTGACCATTCCATCCATGCAGCCAACGACTGGCTATCAGTGTTTCACAAACAGAGCTGCAACTTTTATTTTTTACTAGACTAATTATTCTTTCATCCAGAAGCTGGGAATCTTTTTTAAATGCCTTTAACCCTTTAAACCCGTAGACTCTCCTATTTGTACAAAGTAAGCAACTGTTTCAATGACAAAGCTTTGTGCATTCAAATGATGTATAGTTTGGTAAAACTGGTTCAAAATAAGCAGCAAAATTGTCCTTGTTCACCCATATTTGGGATAATAAGTGTTAAGGGGTTAGTCAGTGTTTCTCAGGCTGTGGGCAGGCCCCACTGGTGGGGCATAGAAATCCTACAGGTGAGGAGTTGATGACCAGGGTAAAAATATAGAATGAAAGTATGCTGAATGATTTTTGTAGGAAAGAAGAAAAAAAACTTTGCTAATGCTATTATCATTGGACTTTAATTCTACTAAAATATAGTTTAAATACTTTTTCTTCATTTTTAATAATTTAAACAAAAATTAGGACGGGAGGGGTGCAAAGTTTTTTTTTGTCTTCTGAAGTGTCGCATGCCAGAGAAAGGTTTGAGAACAAGTGGGTTAACTAGAGATATTTGAAAAGTCAGGGACTTTCTGGATTCCTCCAAGACTCTTCAAGTTGCTTCCATCTTTGTTTTAATCATTCAATCGATACTTGATCACAAGTTATTAGGTACTAACTACCTATAAGTTGTTCTTGAGTCTTTCTTGGCCCATTATTTAATAACTAAACAAGATTTTGTTCCTGTCATTATAAAGTGTTAAATGATTCATAAATAAATGATCTATAAAAAAGAAAAGAAAAAGATTTTTCCTTCAAAACAAAAATGGCAGCTACTTGGATTAAAAACAGGAAGTAGTATAGTCTTTGAGGAGTCTGGAAATATCACCAAACCAGCCCTCTGACAGCGGTTAGGGTTAACCCATAAACAGTCTTGTCCACAACAAGTGTTATAGAATCTTTTTTATTCAAGGGAGGTTTTTGGGTTACATGAAGTGCAAACACAGGAAAGAGTTGCACATTTCAGAAGCTGGAGCCATAAAATATTTATACTCAAAAACTGACTTTTATTGATGTCTGTCAGTTTTCTGTTATTTGATGGATTCTGTCAGCTGTTTATTTCTCCTGAACATTATATTATTACAGCAGCTGTCAGATACGTTTTTTGTGCTGTGAACTGTAGTAAGTTGAAGTGTAAAGCAGCATGAAAGACATAAATGACGATGGATGAAAACACTGCTATCCGTACACTGCACCTTGCAGACCATCAGACACGTGGTCACACTGATGTTTATGACAGTCGAGCTGCTCGTCTTTATGACGTCAGATTAACTGGCTGACCATAACTTGAGTGAGGTGGGAGGAGACGTCCCTGCTAGTAAACGTAACAGCAGCTCTCTCTTCTTACAGTTTATCTGGCTGCGTTGCCATAGTAACACCAACCCCAGAGCCTAGTTTCCCATTAATATCTCTGAGCAGCGGTCCAGTGTGATAGACAGATTAATGACTGAACTCAATGACTTGATAAATCCACACCCCCTCCTCCTTATTCTCCTCCTCTTCCTCTTGTCTCTCCTTCACCCCTCTGCTGTGCTCTCTGTGCTCAGTGTGGGCCGAGGAATGAAGCCGCACTGTGATGGATTGCCAGCAGTAAAACCAGTCCCATCACGCTGCTCTGGTGGTTTTGTGGGTTTTATCTCTGCAGCTTTATGCAGAGCAGCAGAAGATTCAGCAGCCCAACTGAGAAACACTCACGACCCGGATCAGGGCCATCCTATCTTTTCAGAACACTTTTATTTAAAGGTATACATTTTTATCATATTGGCAGCCCTCTGCATGATTCACAGTTAAGCTCCTTATTGATCTGATGTTGGTCCTTCATGCAGCCCCTCAGTTCAGCCTCAGTCTGACAAAAATCTGAAAACAGCCATCCTCTCTTTAAAGGCCTTTCTATCCTGGTGGGTTTCCCAGTAAAGGAAAATCCAGGTAATTTAGACAACAGTGTTGGTAATACATCCAACAGCTAAGATTAATTATCTGTGACAGCATAATGATCCCCAGAGAGACCTATTACTGTATATAAATGATGGCTATAGCCACTGTGACTTCACCTATTGGCGTGTGAAGTCCAGATTTGAAGCGTCAAGCTAATCATTTTAGCTGTTGCCATGTCGCTTTTTTGAAACCAGACTTCACAAGCAAAGGGTGTGGCTGCCTTCTCAGTCAGCTACACCCTTTGCTTGTGAAGTGCTGCTTTATTTCCTATCTTACTCTAAACAAGAACGCAATTTACAAAATCAACATCAAGCTGTTTAAAAGGAACCTTGAAACTAACTACTGAGACCATAAATTCATCAGGAAAATGTTTTCTGAAGTCACAGAGTAAGTGAGACTTCTTTATGCAGCCTGAGGAGTCACCCCCTGCTGGTCATTAGAAAGAATGCATGGTTGGCTTTCCTTTTCAGACCCAGAGGCTACATCCAGCTTGCAGGAAGACAAATGTATGTTCTGTATACAAAGATACCTATACTTGGATCATCTTTCACAGCACTGCACCAAATGGATGAAAACTCTCCTGTTCATAAACTGCACCCTTCAGATCATCGTACCTTAGTCATACTGCCAGTAGAAGAGAAGAAATCTGAGCCTAAAGCATGTTTTCCTCAAGAAAAATGCTGTTCCAAGAGCAGAGAGTACGGACCTGATGTATTATCTAACATTATTGTATTGAGCAACATCAATACTCCATAACATCATAGAAGGAAAATGTAAGAAATAATGAGAAAACAGTTGGAGTCTGTCAGATTTAAAAAAAAAAAAAAAAAAAAAAAAAAAAAAAAAAAAAAAAAAAAAAAAAAAAAAAAAAAAAAAAAAAAAAAAAAAAAAAAAAAAAAAAAAAAAAAAAAAAAAAAAAAAAAAAAAAAAGCACCTTTACTTTGATAGGGAAAATTAACCACATGGGATTACATTGCAGCCAGTTTATGTTTATACTCAGCACTGGACCAATTCCAAACATTGCTGTAACTTGAGTTACCAAATCACAGAACTTTTCCTTTGTGTTTCTGCAGCTCTTGCTAACTCTGCACTGTCACTGTAGAGATTTGTGGGAATCTGTTTGTCTGACTCTGGCTTACATCAAATAAATGAATACATTAACATGTAGTACCTCAGAAAGTCAGGAGCCTTTGTGATCATGTTCTCAAAGTCAGCGAATGAGAGCTTGTTGTCTCCATCGAGGTCGGCCTCCTCGATGGCTTTATCACACACCAGCGTGACTTCTTCAGCTGTCAGCTCCCCTTTGGTTAGCTTGTTCACCGTCTTCTCCAGGTCCTCCTTACAGATGAAATTGTCCCTGTTAAAGTCTGGACCAGAACCACAACAAGGCGACTCAGTACAGAGCTGCTGAACTTTAGAAACCCTGAACTGATTTATTTTACTAATAATTTCATTGTAATCAATTACTTATTTTATATTTTTAATATAATTTTAAAAATATAATTTTTTTTATATTTTAAGATTTTTTACATATGTTATTATTTTTGAGACCTTTAAAATATAGTTAGACATTTTAATGGTAATTTGGTCGAATTTTATTACTTTTTAGGAAAATTATTTTAAGAATAATAATTGGAGTTTTTTTATGATTTTAAATCATATTTTGGGGAATTTTACTTAATAATATTATTATTATTATTATTATTATTATTATTATTATTATTCATCCATTTTCTTCCACTTATCCAGGGCCGGGTCGCAAGGGCAGCAGCCTAAGCAAAGAAAGCCAGATCTCCCTCTGCCCAGCCACCTCCTCCAGCTTATCCGGGGGAACACAGAGACATTCCCAGACCAGCCGAGAGATGTAATCTCTCCAGCATGTCCTGGGTCTACCCCGGGGCCTCCTCCCGGACATGCCCGGAACACCTCGCCCAGGAGCCATTCTTGTCAGATGCCCAAACCACCTCAACTGGCTCCTTTCGATGTGGAGGAGTAGCAGTTCTACTCTGAGCCCCTCTTGAATGACTGTGCGCCTCACCCTATCTCTAAGGGAGAGCCCAGCCATCCTTCGAAAAAAGCTAATTTCCACCGCTTGTATCCACGATCTCATTCTTTCAGTCACTACCCAGAGCTCATGACCATACGTGAGGGTAGGCACCAGTAAACTGACAGCTTCGCTTTTACGCTCAGCTCTCTCTTCACCACAACGGACCGGTACAGCATCTGCATCACTGCAGCCGTGGCCCCAGTCCGTCTGTCAATCTCCTGCTCTCCCATTCCCTCACTTGTGAACAAGACGCAGAGATACTTAAAGTCCTCCACTAGGTGCAGTAACTCATCCCTGACCAGAGTGGGCATTCCACCCTTTTCCGACTGAGGACCATAGCCTCGGACTTGGAGGTGCTAATTCTCATACCTGCCACTTCACACTCAGCTGTGAACGGCTCCAGTACAAGCTGGAGGCCACCACCTGATGAAGCCAACAGGACCACATCATCTGCAAAAAGCAGAGATTAAATTCTGAGGCCACCAAGGTGGAAGCCTTCCACCACTTGGCTATGCCTAGAAATTCTGTCCATAAAAATTATGAAAAGGGCAGCCCTGGCGGAGTCCAAACCCCACCGGAAATGAGTCCGACTTATTGCCAGCAATGCGGACCAAGCTCCTTCTGCAGCTGTACAGGGATTGAATGGCCCGTAACAACGCGCCAGACACTCCATACTCCCACAGCACCCCCCAGAGGATATCCCAAGAGACGCGGGCGAATGCCTTCTCCAAGTCCAGGGGCCCTGCCATCAATGAGTTGTTTAACTGCCTCACCCCCAGTGATGGGCGAGTCGTCCCCCTCGTCTCATGACTCTGCTTCCTCTACAGAAGACGTGTCAGTGGGATTAAGGAGGTCCTCAAAGTATTCCTTCCACCGCCTGACTATATCCTCAGTTGAAGTCAACAGCGCCCCACCCACACTGTACATCGTGTAAATAGAGCGCCGCTTTCCCCTCCTGAGTCGCCTGACGGTTTGCCAGAATCGCTTCAAGGCAGTCAAAGTCTTCTCATGGCCTCACCAAACTCCTCCCACACCTCCAGTGTCCACCATCTGATTCGGGGTTTACCAGCACGATAGGCACCAACCACCTTGCAGCCGCAGCTCACTGCAGCAACCTCACATGGTCCATTTGGACTCAATGTCCCCAGCCTCCCTCAGAATGCTATCGAAGCTCTGTCGGAGGTGGGAGTTGAAGATCTTGCGGACTGGGGCCTCGTCCAGGTGTTCCCAGCGTACCCTCACTATACATTTAGGTGCGCCAGGTCTGTCCAGTGTCCTCCCCCACCACCTGATCCAACTGACCACCAGGTGGTGATCAGTTGACAGCTCAGCCCCTCTCTTCACCCGAGTGTCCAGAACATACAGCTTCAGATCTGATGATACCATTACAAAAATCGACCTGCGACCTAGGGTGTCCTGGTGCCACGTGCACTTATGGACACCCTTATGTTCGAACATGGTGTTTGTTATGGACAAACTGTGGTTCACACAGAAGTCCAGTATCAGAACACCACCACACTCGGGTTCAGATCAGGCAGGCCATTTGGCTGTAGCTCAGGAGGTAGAGCAGGTCATCTGCTAATCAGAAGGTTGGTGGTTCGATACCTGGCTGCTTCAGTCTGCATGGGCAAGATACTAACCCCAAGTTGCTCTCCAATGCATCCATCGGAGTGTGAATGTGTGTGACTGGTAGACAGATAGCACTTGAGCATAGAAAAAGTGCTTGTGTGAATGGGTGAATGAAGGCATGTTGTATAAAGCGCTTTGAGTGCTCCGGGAGAGTAGAAAAGTGCTATATAAGAATCAGTCCATTTACCATTCCTCCCAGTCATGCCCCTCTAGGTCTTATTGTCATTGCCCACATGAGCATTAAAGTCTCCCAGTAGGACGACAGAGTTTCCAGGTGGAGCACCTGGAAACTTCGAGCACCCCACCCACCGACTCCAAAAAGGCAGGATATTCTGAACTCTCCTTTCGGCGCATAAGCACAAACAACAGTCAGGACCCGTTCCCCGACCCGAAGGCACAGGGTTAGGGCACAGGGAACCAATCCTCTCGTCCACTGGGAAAAACTCCAACGTGCAGGCAGCAAGGCGAGGAGATACTAGGATACCCACCCCAGCCCGCCGCCTCTCACCGAGGGCAACTCCAGACAGAGTCCAGCCCCTTTCCAAGAGACTGGTTCCAGAGCCCAAGTCGTGTGTTGAGGTGAGCTATATCTAGCAGATATCTCTCAACCTCACACTCAGCTCAGGCTCCTTCCCCACCAGAGAGGTGACATTCCTTGTTCCAGCCTCGGAAGTCGGGGATCAGTCCACCAAGGTCTCCACCCTTGTCCACTGCCCAACACACACTGCACCCGACCCCTATGGCGCCTCCTGCAGGTGGTGGGCCTACAGGAGGGCGGGCCCATGTCTCCTCTTCAGGCTGCACCTGGCCAGGTCCCATGGGCTAAGGCCCAGCCACCAGGAGCTCTCCCTCGAGCCACCTCCCCAGGCCTGGCTGCAGTGCACTGCCCTGGTAGCCCTATCCCAGGCAGGGTGAACTGTTCCCTTGTTCTTGTAAAAATAGGTTAAAAATAGATAATTAAAAATAATGCCTGAGTTAAGTTAGAGGGGTTTTTTTGTTTTTTTTAAATCAGACTTCATCTGGAAACTGTTTCTGAAATGAACCTAATTTTTTCAGACCCTGAGACTGGACCGACTGCACACTGAGGGATATTGCTGTCACAGGTGTGTCTTCTCAGACCTAACCTGAGCATCTCCACCTGAACGCACACGTTACCGTATATCTTGAAGGCGTAAATGGTCTTGAGCTCTCTGGGTGAAGCTTCACAGAGGGCAGAAAACATATCGATGAAGTCATTGAAGCTCAGGTTCCCCTGTCCGTCCTCGGAGAACGTCTCCACGATTCTCTCTCTAAATGGGTTTTCCTGTCACCACAGACACAAAACATCACACTGCCACCTCACACTCTCAGTCAAGAACATAGAGATTAAAGAACAAACAAAGTGATGTGAGACAAATATATTTAAAAGTCATGCATCACCCAGCAGGATTTTGTCCCTGATGGCTCCTGTGCAAACTGTACCTTCAGCTCAGGCATAGTGATGATGAGCGTCAGAGGGACTTTGATGTCAGGGTTGTTGGTGTAGTCCAGTGGGACTAAATGTGGAGCCAGCTCACGATATCGAGCGTGTAACCTGCAGCACATTAGAGACAAGTCAGCAGTTCACACAGGTCACTAATACATGCCATTTTAATATCACTTTTAACAGATAAATATGATTCACTTATAGCTTTGCTTGTTATATAGTCAGGATCCCACACTTCATGTCCACAGGCAAGTCAATTTTGAAACTGATTGCATAAAATCAGCACGTTTTTATTTGTCAGTCAGTGAGCCAAAGCCTCTTACAAATGACTGACTCAGTGTATAACAAAATGATGCCCTTTAACATATAAGCTCCTGGAACAGCAAGAACCAAATATTGAAGGGATTTTAATTTGGAAAAAGAAAGGGGAATCTGAAATGTGCCCAAACCTCTCCAAACAGCAATAGTGTCAGTTTGTAGATGAAAACTGACTCTAGCCTGCACAGGTTAAGTCAGATAAACCCATTCTGCTCATTTCCAGCTCTAGATTTTCAGTCTTGAACTCCACGAGAGTATCTTTGCATGATTCACACTTCAGAGCAATCTTAATTTATCCTATACTGGGCCCCAAGTGCATTAAGGTGTTTCAGTCCAGAGAAGACAGTTTTCTTCTGATTGGTCAACTTGCAGAAGCTTGCCAAGAGATGGCACCCAGTCCTTTTAAATTATACTGGTTGTACTTGTTGAATATTTTGTGCCTGCAGCAAATGAGCATATAAAGAAGAGATGGAAACAGAGTATTCAGAGCAATCTGAAGTTTGAGGTTTTGGTTGACAGGGATTTCCTTTAGATAAGTTCACTCATTATTTTAAAAACTCTGCATGTTTAATATAAAGATCCAACTCTGTTTCATATGACGGAAAATATGGGAACAATGAATAAGCCTCCTTTAACTCTCCAACAGCTGGCTCAGTGGTTACCTTCTTATGAAGTCTGTGTGTGGAGATGTGCTGTTACAAGCCAAACATTCAAGTTAAAGGTGCCTCATTTTCTAAGCTGCGCATTTTTTCTCCAGGACGCAAAACATCTTTAGAAGATGCGACATATCAAAAAAAGTCAAGACAGTAACACTAAGGTTTACTAAGTCACATAAGCTTCATCTCAAATGAAATTTCAGAAAAAAAGTAATTGTCTTAATATCAGTAATCAACTGAAATGTATTTGTGATATCCATTAATTAAAAATGTACCCTGCACTCTTATAGCATCTTGATTATTCACACATTTGGGTCATTCAGTATAAAAATCTGAGAAAAGTTCACACCAAACTCTCAGAAACAGCTGATTTATTTATACAATTACTTTAGTCTATTTAAGCATCTTGAAAAATGTAACCTCATATTATGAAAACAGGCAGAGTTACAGACCCTGGAAGTGCATAGGCGTGGGTGGAAATTTGACACTTTTTAATTTGCCTTGGGTTTTTTTCCTGCATTTTTGATTCTTCACATCATGAGTACGGCAGATATCCACATTACATTTTCAGGGCTGAAAGAAGCTCTTTTTAAAAACTGCAACCCAATCAATTTTACACCCACTCCAAGTGTCACAACCTGAAGCTGAAATCTTGTTTTTGTTCAGAATTTTTTTTCTATAACCATCTCTGAGCATCAGTATCATGGGATATATCACAGTTGAATAAACTGCAGCGATTTAATGTCTGTGACGTACAGGAACAGAAATATGCAGGTGTACCCTGTTTGATCTCTTTTCTGATAAATCACTTGAAAAAATGGGTCATATCACCATGTGGGACAGGTGGCTGCTCAAAACAAGTTAAAGCACATGAAGTGTACCCTTCTTACACTACATTTTGATACCAGGCTCATCTTCTAGCCTCGATTCGTGTGAAAATAATTTTCCAATAGTCGTATTCTGCATGTAGCTTGTGGCTCTGATATGTGTTCATTAAAGTGAGTCCAATCAACTATTAAAATTGACACCAAGTGTTCAGTGTGAGTTTTGTAGATCTTAGTGCAGTACATCCAAACATCAAAACCTGCTGACTTCACATGAAAAGTTCCACGTGAAAAAATATTAATATTCATGTTGCTGCTTCACTGATGAACTGAGACTTTTCTTTCAATCACACCAACAAAATACAAAGCAGGACAAAAGACATTTTATGAGCTGAGCATCAGCCCCTCCGCTGCCTCACTGAATGATGAAGGTGTGGATTCAAAAAGAAAAAAGACCAGCAGACCTTTCACCATGCTCCCAACTCACCGCAGGATTTCCTTCCGGGTGAAGAAGGTGCAGTCCTGGGAACAAACAGAGAGACAAAGAGGGTGAGTCAGAGTGACCGGTCCTCAGAGAGGATCTGCTTTCACCATCAGTCAGCATCATCACCACCATCATCATCATACAGTGCAGCAAGATGCAGAGGGAGGCTGAAGCTCAGCCAATCAGCAACAGGACACAGATCTGATCTGATCTGGTCTGTGTTCTGCTGAGCCATGAAGGGAGACACCTCTCCACATTTAACGCCTCTCTGAAGGACATCTAGCTGTCCGCCTCCATCCTGCCCTCTCTCACCTGATACGCCTCCAGCTGCTCCTCGGTGAAGGTTGTCTGCTTGTTGCCCATCCTGGCCAGCGGATCCTCCCATCACACAGCTGCATCACACACTGAGGTCGCTTTGCATCCGGCAGCTGGTCTGCGCACAGCCAGGACATCCACTCTCCTAATCCGGGTCTCAGTCTGTGAGCCTGCTGATGCTGCTGATGCTGGTCCCAACGCGGAGGAAAACGGAATTGTGACGCCTCAGAGGAGAGGAAGAGGAGAAGAGGAGGAGGTGCGGGAATCACAGTGCTGCTTTCATGTGCTGCTTGGAAAACCATGAAATATAAATGAAGGAAGAAATTCTGTAATTATTTCATTATATTCATGAGCTTTTTGGTCTGTTACCTTACTTACTGAGAATTTTTTTTTTTTTAATATATTGACAATGTTTTTTTAAGTAGTCGTTTCTTTTTATGTCAAATCAGAGTTAAAATTTATAACTTAACATCCATCTTTTTATTTTAACCACATATTTCTTTAGGTTACTTTTCAGCTTGGGTCACATCAACATGAAAGTTGTAAGTACTAAAATAAATGCAGATATTTATGTTTGTAGATTTTCTCTTTTCAGATATCGTGTCCACCACACAGAGACAGGATATTGGCATCTGTCATGTTATTATGTCATATCCTTTCCCATTTTTATCACCAACTGTTTGTCTTGCTTGAAAGTGGGTACTTTGCTGAAAGCTCTGATCCTACGAGGGCATAGGTTTAAAAAATAAAAATAAAAATTTTAAAAATCAGGTAGGTGAGGTGGAGGTTAGATTGCCTTCAGATGCTGGACATCATTTGAACCACTATGCCACAGCTTTATTCTTCTTTAATTCTCTGCCAGGTCTTGCTTGTAAAGGAGATTTTAATCTCACATTCTGGGTGAATAAAATTCAGTGAATAAAACACATGAGTCTGAGTGTTAATTGATGTAAAGAAGATGTAAGGAACTTTTCCTGCAGAAGATTAAAGCGTGTGGGGTAGATGATCTGATAATCTTTCCTTTCCTCATTAAACCGTGTCCTTTTTCACAGCACCAAAAATCACACTCATAAATCAAAAGACCATTCACACACCAGTGGGTAAGTAATGTACACAGGCAAAGAAGTGAACAAGTCCACTGCCATAGTCTGTGTGTGTTTAACGTTACATAAATCAAAGTTCCACATTGTTTCACACAAACTTACACTTTCTCCAGCAGCTAAACACAAAGTAACCCAAAACAAACATCAGAAGTAAACAAACTTTCAATATGTTCTAATTAATTACAAAAAAAAAAAAAAGGTCCCTATACCAGCAATTACGCGGCAGTGCTGTCTGGAGAGTAACACCTTTTTTGGCTTGTTTGTGCAGATTCTAATTTTCCTGACAGCTCCTGAAGGCGGCACGGATTCTGAGGGCGCTGTGTCCAGCAGGTGGCGCCAAAGAAGCCTGTGGAGTCATCAAACGTCCGTGTGACATTTCTAGTTTAAGTCCTACAGCCTAAAAAAAGAAAAATCCTTCCGTGTCTATTAGTCTCTCGAAGTGAGTCATCTTGGCCGCAGAGGAGCTTTGTGCTGGCTGGTTCTCGACAGCAGCTAGGAGTGAATCATCTCGCTCACAGACGACCTTGGTGGGCTCTTCCTCAGCAGAATGGCAGGCAACGCGTGGAGGTCACTGGTAAGAAGCACCGTGTTTATTCACGGTTTTAAACCCCTAACGCGCTTTGTTAGAGATGAGCGGGGCTGTGTGTGTATGTGCTGAAGCTTGTATGTGTCATTTGGTCCGTCTTTACTCTCTCAACGTGTTTTTCGCGCTGCTGTAGCTTGGTTAGCTCTTTAGCCAGCAACCCATGTCCTTCAAGTTAGCGCAAGCTCCAGGAGCTTACGGAGGTATTTCCTCGTCTCACCTGTCTCCCACTACTTTTACTTTCTCCACATATTCCCGTCCAAAAACTTGAAACTGGCTACTTTGACAATACGTTCACTTTTCCACCTGTTACTGCTCTTTAAGTCTCTGATCGCTAAATCCAGATTAGAATGATGGAGCGACCAACACCAGACTGCGTTTAAACTTGCACGAATTTAAGCTCAGTTTGCAGTTTGGATGAAATCATTAGATTGTGGTGGTTAGTTGAAAAGATTTCACGAAAAGTGAATATCCTCTGATAATTTCGGCATGTATGAAATCCAACATGCAGTTAGTTCTTGATAGACTTTATAATTAGGTGTGGCTGCTGTGGAGAAGAGCACCAAACCCCCTTTTAAAATATAGCAATTTAACATAAATTTGTACTATGGTTAAATACCAGGTGGCTTTTTAACTAACTGAAAGGATGTCATAAGTTGAGGCTCCTGAGATAATTTCGGCATTAATAAAACTCACCATGAGGTAATTGGTAGTTAACATTTAAGTGACATGCTGCATAATCCAGTCATAAGCAACGACGGCATAAAACACGGGTTTAATCCAGCAAGAGACATACAAAGGAACTAAAAAACAGAACAATGGTAATGATAGTAATAATTTTATACTTTCTTATAATTTGTTAGCTGAAGCTTGAAATTAGCCCAAGAGTTAAAAGTTTGTAAGCATAATCCCCTTAAGTCATTTTGAAATGTTATAATATGAGTTATTAGGAGTGTTTCCAGCTTTAGCAGCAAATAATTTAGGGAGTTCTTCCCTGTTTTGTTTTAGACATCAAACAGTAAGTGTTCAAACAGACTAACCTTCATGATCAGTTTGTGTTTGAGCTGCTTCAGTGTGTTTTGTATTTAATTGACCTCTGTGTCCTCTCTAACCAGCTGACCCAGGCAGTGGGGGTGGCAGTTAGAAAACCGGCTCTGTCTTCAGCCTCCTTTTCAAGAGGGGTGAGTAGCTCGAGGTCTCCCAGCCTTCCTGTAACCAAAGAGATGTATTTCACTACACATCTCAAACTCACAGAAAAATCATTATATGCTGGTCAAAAAAAATTCAAGAAACACTTAAAACACATCCGATGTCAATGGGGGAAAAAAAAATCATGCTGGATGTCTATACTGATGTGGACTGGGTAATGTCCATATCAGTATATCCTTTTGTTCCTTAGGAACAATAGGTGCCCTAAAGGGGCACCGAACATCATTTGATGGAAACGGAAATTATCAACCTACAGAGGGCTGAATTCAGAGACGCCCTGAAAATCAAAGTGAAAAAATGATGCAGCAGGCTGGTCTATTTTGCAGAAATTTCATTGCAGCAACTCAGAATGGTACTCAATAGTTTATATGACCCCCACATGCTTGTATGCATGCCTGACAGGGTCGGGGCATGCTCCTAATGAGACGACGAATGGTGTCCTGGGAGATCTCCTCCCAGATCTGGACCAGGGCATCTCTGAGCTCCTGGACAGTCTGAGGTGCAACCTGGCGACGTCGGATGAACGGAAACATTATTTTACCAAAGTTGTTCTATTGGATTTAGGTCAGGTGAGTGTGGGGGCCAGTCAGTGGTATCAATTCCTTCACCCTCCAGGAACTGCCTGCATACTCTCGCCACATGAGGCCGGGCAGTGTCGTGCACCAGGAGGAACCCAGGACCCACTGCACCAGTGTAGAGTCTGACAGTGGGTCCAAGGGTTTCCTCCGGATACCTAATGCAAGTCAGGGAGCTGTTGCCTAGCCTGTAGAGGTCTGTGTCTCCCTCCACCAAACCAGTCATGCTGAACGATGTTACAGGCAGCATAACGTTCTCCACAGCTTCTCCAGACCCTTGCCGTCTATCAGTTGTGCTCAGGGTGAACCTGCTCTCGTCTGTGAAAAGCACAGTACACCAGTGGTGGACCTGCCGATTCTGGTATGCTATGGAAAATGCCAGTCGGGCTCCAAGGTTTCCGGCAGTGAACATAGGGCCCACTAGAGGATGTCAGGCCCTCAGGCCACCCTCATGAAGTCTGTTTCTGATTGTTTGGTCAGAGACATTCACACCAGTGGCCTGCTGGAGGTCATTTTGTAGCTCTGGCAGTGCTCATCCTGTTCCTGCTTGCACAAAGGAGCAGATACCGGTCCTGCTGATGGGTTAAGGACCTTCTACGACCCTGTCCAGCTCTCCTAGAGTACCTGCCTGTCTCCTGGAATCTCCTCCATGATCTTGAGACTGTGCTGGGAGACACAGCAAACCTTCTGGCAATGCCACGTATTGATGTGCCATCCTGGAGGAGTTGGACTACCTGTACACCCTCTGTAGGGTCCAGGTATCACCTCATTCTACCAGTAGTGACACTGACCCTAGCCGAATGCAAAACTAGTGAAAAAACAGTCAGAAAAGATGAGGAGTGAAAAAATGTCAGTGTCCTCCACCTGTAAAACCATTCCTGTTTTGGGGGTTGTTTC
>VUQS01070868.1:0-10905 GCA_015108495.1 Heterochromis multidens
AAACTGATTTATAAATGTTAACTTGCTGTTGCTCAGAAGTTGCCTGTTATAATGTTATGATCGTGGCTCTGGACTCTGAGGCTAACTTGTTTTTCTATAACAAACTAGATAAAACGTTAATGCCCTGTCAGTGGCAAATGGCTTTGGTTTTCTATTTGATTTGGTTACATTAATCTTTAAGTTGAGATTTACAAGAAATACTTTACCTGCTATTGTGAAAGGGAATACTGCTGTTAAAAAACACCTTATTTGTTTAAAGCAATTGGAAACCAAATGTTATTGCACTTTTGTTCATATTGCAGTATTTTAAAATAAAAGTACGTAATACACTACTTTTGAATTCATTATTGAATTTTGCACATAATGCGATTAATCGCGATTAATCGCAGAAAAATCATGTGATTAATCGCGATTAAAATTTTTAATCGTTGCCCAGCACTAATACATATATATATATATATATATCTTCAAAATCTATACTTTAAGCCACTTAGTTTGAGTTCATCAATTGGCACATGGCTGAGATGATAACCTTCTCCCCACCCCTGTCTCTGAGCAGACATGAAGGGTTCACCAGGGGGGAGCTCTGTGGGGAAATCATCAATAGGTTCAGGAGGTTTCGGGGGGCCACAGGGTGAGACAGGACCCACAGTGGAGAATGAAAAGCCGGAGGTGGAGCTAAGCAATCTGGTGAAGTGCTCCACATTGAGCCAGAGCCAGTCCTCCCTAAAGTCCTCCTCATCTATTGGCTCAGTGAGAGGCGATGAAGGAGGACTATATACAGACTTCTATGGAGATTACTGTCCGCTCTTTGACAACAGACAGGAGGCTGACTCTACCAGCCTGAGGGGTAAGAAAACCAGATAGTAGATGTGTTCTTTCTTTGATTATTCTTTGCCATATACTTCATTAATCTACACACAAAATGAAAAGATGTTTTTTTTTTTGTTTGTTTGTTTTGTTTTTTGTGAAATTTTGGTGGTTTATAAAAAAAACCCTGAAATATTTACAAAGGTATTCTGTCACTTTTGTGAGGCAAATGATGGTATGGTGCATTCTATTGGATTTAACCATTCTTAAGATGTGTCAACTTGGTGGTTGGAGACCACATGTGGCAAACTGAATCTGTTGAACATGCTTTAGAAAAGCACACCCCGCACAATCTACAATTCCCACTACATAGGAAGACCTGTCAAATTACAGGAAAGGATGAATGTAGCAAAGTAGAGGTCTTTGAAGGAAACCTGCTCTAGAGTGCAGCTAGCCTGTGACAGAAAAGCTCAAAATTCTGGGAAAAAACTTAGCCAAATCAAACAACACAGACAATGTTTGAATGGCTAAAAATTTCAGCCAAAGCACAGACAGAATGTCTGTGGAGGGACATAAAGGCAGTTCACAGGTACTTCCATTCAGTCTAGCAGAGTTTAAAAGAATCTACAAGGAAGAACTGAATAAACAGGTATGCAGAGCTTTATCCAAGATTTATCAAAGAGGACTTGAAGCTGGAAATTCTGCCACAGGGGCTGAATACATTTGTAAAGGAGAGATTAAACTTTTTTTGATTTTATTATAAACATACAGCAAATTATCACTCTCATCATGAATTAGAGTTTGGATGCGTCCATTAGAAAAAAAAATCTAGAAAACAAAGTGTGCAGGTTTCCATTTGAACCCTACTTGCTGAATGAAATCAAGAATCTCATAGCTTGTTTCATGCTTATAGTCACTTATATTTTTAAAATTTAGGTGAATATTTTCATTAGTTTGTGACTTACAGTGTTGCAATATTGAATATGTTGTTTTCTAGATCTTTGTTCTAAAAAAATGTTTTTCTCACACTTCTTGAATAAAAATGCTTAAGTATAGTGATAACAAAATAGTGTGTGCATTCTATTACAGAATGGGTTTTGTCAAGACTACAGAATCTTTCAGACAGGTCTTGTAATTGCTCTTCTTTTCCATATTTTTTCAGTTTGTCTTTTTCATGTGCCGTCTTCATCACCTTTAGGGGATGCAGAGAACCCCTCATCCCCAGAGCCAGAGGCCCTGGAAGGACAGGGCACATTCAAGTTGGAAGGTTGGTGGTTGAAACTGAGTCAGTTTCATGGCCTTATTGTCAAGAGGTTCCACTGTGCCAAGAGGAACACCAAGGGTCTCTTCTCTCAGATCCTCCTTCCTGCCTTCTTTGTCTGTGTGGCCATGACTGTGGCCTTATCTGTGCCTGAGATTGGTGAGATTTTACTTGTCTTTCAGTAGGTTTTTATACTCCCTGTTAGAATAATAATGGCCATTAGTGTTGTCCTGTCTTACCAAGAAGATAGACAGTATTGCAGAAGTGATCTGTATACTGTTGAAAACAGTTCAGTACTTAGATATTGGTTAATACAGTTTTGTACAGAGCTTTTCATACACTCACTACCTACTTTATTAGGTACACCTGTTCAGAACTGATGTTGACCAGTCCTGCAATGTTGTTTGGTGCAGTCAAAATGCAAAAAGTAAATTTAGTGTTTTTGATATTATGTTGTTGAAATGTGGTTAAAATCCATTAAGGCAGCCTTTGGTGTTTAAGAGGCTTTTTAATTATATAATTTATTCAGTTTTAAATCTGTGTCACAATTTGGCTCAATAGGACTCACATTGCCTTTTAAATTGTGTATCTTTTAGGACAAATATTTGCACTACCCCATGGCCAACTGGGATCATTAATTTTTATGAAGAATGTGTTATATTATACTAGAGTGCAGGCTAGCACTAGCTAGTTAGCATGCTAACTTCAGCAGATATCTCAAATATTTAATTAATTTGTTCATTTTATTCATTCAATTTGGAACATTTAAAACACGGGAACACTAGCTACTAAACTAACTAAATAATTTGGTAAACCTTGCTCAGGGTTTACAGGTCTCATTACAGCTAATTGTTGGCACTCTTAGTATTACCTTTAAAACATATAAAAAGATTCCTGACTGGTGGATTAACTGTCATGGAACGCAGTGGAGATGAGGACCCAAATGCAGATTCACAGGCAGGTAAGGTTAAACTTAAAACTAGCCATTTATTGGCCGACAAATGAATACAAAAACACAAAGAATATAAAAGAGAACTGAAAACTCCGACAAACCCTATACTGGGAAATAATACTCAAACATTAGGAAGCAGAGACACAAGAGGGTGGTGACTGATGTTCTGACAAAGGACAAAGGGAGACTGAAACAATAAATACACAGGGAGGTGATAAGGGGAAGTGGAGACAGCTGGGGAACACAGCAGGAACAAATTCTAACTGACGAGACATGGGAAGCAAAACTGAACATCATGCACACGAGACAGGAGATTATCAAAATAAGACAGGAAGTAACACACGCACACTGAGACTCGGGATAAACAGACATGGAGACATGACAGACTAGGGAGACAAGGATGAAACACAGAGAACATGGGAACAACACCGGGACCAGGACTACAAATGCACTGACTAGACCAGACAGGGAACACAGACAGCCATGGAGACAAAACACAGGGAGACCAGACAGACACAGGGACACTACTGGGGAGACAGGGACACGACTGACTTAATACAGGAAATACGAACACAGAGATGAGACTGGGACGAAGCACAAAAGGGAACTAGAATTAAACAAGAAACTACGAGGCTCTAGGAAATACTAAACTCGAGACTAATACAAAAAAATGTATACAGAAATAGAATCTGAAACTCTTAATTCTTAATACAACAAGTCCAAACAAATTCAGATTACTGGGTCAAAGACCCACGACCATGACATTCTGTATATACTGTTTTACAGGAGATTTGCCACCCCTGATCTTATCCCCATCTCAGTATCATAACTATACCCAGCCGAGAGGCAACTTCATCCCCTACGCCAATGAAGACAGACCCCAGTACAGGTAGCATGATTTTTATTTTACTGTTAAATTTATATGTCTCATGCATATTTTTGTATTCCAAGTTATTCACAGTTATAGCAGTAAACAAATTGAGGGATCTTTGTTGACGACGAAAAAGAGAATGACTCAAATTGTCGTCTTTAGATTTTGAGAAGGGTTGTTTGTACATGATAGGATTTCATTTAATAATCAGATAATTTCCTGAAATTTGTTTGGCATCCCAAGGGTGTACAGTGTTTCACATCAATAACAAAACCTACATATGTCATGTTAGGCATTAAAACTAAATAGTTGCAGTAAATTTAGTTTAATTGCTCTCTTTAAAATTACATTTTTAATTGTCATACCGGCTAACTGAAAGCACAGATTTTGATCACAGACTTTGATCTTGACCTCTTATTTAGGTGACCAACACTTAATGTGCTTATTTATTTATGTGTGTATTTAAGACAGGCATAAAAATTGTGAACCCCCTTTAACATCTCCAAAAAGCCCTTGGTTGTACTTGTTCATGTAGAAATTATGCCTTAGACTTGCAGAGTCTCCAGGATGCACAGCACTGATTGCCAGTCTGCAATGTAATTGTAACCCACAGTGAAGAAACCTGTTATAGTGTTATGACCAGGGGTTAAAGTGGGATTTGGCAGGTTGGAGAACTCAGAATAATTCTTAAATTAATTTGTACTGTGGGGTGCAATAGATTTATTTTCTTTGATTTCTCTGCTGTCTCTGAGATTTGTTGCATTCTATCTGAAGTGGGAAGTCGGTCCAGAGAAACTTGCAATCTGTACTACCACTGTGTATTTGTGACTCGCTAAATAAGCCATACACAGAGAGCTGACCAGGCTCTATTCTTGAACATGCTGCAGTGGCATTTTTTTTAAGCACAAAAAGAACGAGGCATTGCGTTGTACTTCAGGTATTGCTAGTAATGGCTGAATGACTCTACCTTGCTACCTTGGGAGCAAAACAAGCCTGTTTTTCCAGCTACTGTTACTAGAATGCAGTTAACTCAGGTATGAGGTCACTCCCAGCTCCGACATCTGATTTCTGAGGTAAAAGGAATGCAAAATAACTGTTCTTTGTGGATTTAGCCAGTTGTATTCTACAATATATAACCCCTAGCCAATATAAAGCTTTTATAAAGGTGGCATTTGGCAAGTAATACTGAAGAGCATGATCAGTGGCCAAGTAGTGTAGTAGTTTACAAATTTGCATAACATGCGAAAGATCACCAGTTTAAGACTGGGAGGAGACAGAAATCCCATGGGTGTTTTGTCAGGATGGGCCTCCAGTGTAAAAATCAGCTAAATCAAATATGCTGGGGTGGCTGTGGCTCAGGAAGTAGAGCGGGTCATCGACCTGGTAGCATTCCAATCGGAAGGTCTGTCGATCGATCCTCTCCATGTGTCACAGTATCCTTGGGCAAGATACTGAACCCAGAGTTCCCCCCGATGCATCCATCAGATGTGAGTATGTGTGAACCGAGGGGTTAGGTATAGATAAAAGCGCTGTATGAATGTGTGTGCTTTTAGTGCTCAAACTGAGTAGAAAGGTGGTATATATAGTACCAGTCCATTTACAGGGGAACAGCTGAAAGAAACTTTACTGAAGAGCATGGTCAACTTAAATTTAAACTGAGGACTGCTATATCTGGTCTAATTTAACATTCAGTGTGAACACAACAGTCTGCCCTGCAGACCTTATTGTAAATTTTACCACAGTACTGAAACTACCCATTCTGCACTTGTTTAAACTGTTCAGTATTCTTACATGATCTTTAAATAACATAATTTACTTTAACATGAAATCACCAAATAACTTCAGCAACAAGTCATGTACAGAATCAGGATCTAATGAGGAACATCTAAAATTAATTAGGACATTATATGTAAGGTTTGACTTTACAGCATATTAAATGTCACTTACTTTACAGTCTCTATCTTTCAAAATAATCTCTCATCTTTTATTCCTATTCTCCCTTTCCTAGATCTTTTTACATCTCTGAGAGTGAAGTTACCACACATTTCTGTTTTTTTTTCCCCTGGGAAATACAGCAACTGTACCTTTAGCAGCAGATATATTTTGTGCCAAACTGCACAGAAACAGTTTCTGCCTTTGTTGATATTTGTTGTTATATTACTTGATACTTCCTAAAAAAAGTAATTCTGTTTATGCTCACTCTAGTGCTAGCTAGATCCTGAATAAAACAATGGCAACTTGATTGACATGAGCGTGCACTGACAAATAACAGGCATGAGAAGGAACAAAGTATGTATACGGAGTGTGCAGGCAGGAAACTGGGGTGTCATTACTTTATGATTTGAGCAAGTATCTCCATGGCTTAAGCTGGAAGGAACATCACATCATGGCTACAGCAAATAATAATATCAAGCAAGTTGACATCTTATGTATTAAACTGTCAGATTTAATTAGCCTACGTGTAAGGTGCCAGAATCCCTGATTATGACTGTCCTTTTCTCTTAACTGTAACTCCACACACTGCTGAGCCATATCATATTGTCTTGTGCTTACTAAACAGCTGTATGTAGGTAAGATCCACCACCTCCATCAAAGTCAGGGAGTATGTTTTGGAAAAATGGTGTTCATCCCTTCAGTGGCTGAGAATCAATACCAAGACGTAAAAAGTTTTTCTGGTGCCACGTTGTGACCCATCTCTCTATCAGTAATGAAAGCATTAGGGAGTCATAAAAAAACTTTGACCTAAAACAGATGCCACATATACAGAAACACTACTAAATTGTCAAGTTTCCTGAAGCTTGCAGTGAGACCATGGAATTTTTCCCTTGATTTAATCTCTATTTTATTGTTGAAAGCACATGTTCTGACCGTTTATGCTTGCCACTGTCACCCTTGAACACAATGTGTGTGCCAAAGTGATGTGTGTTCAAAATTATAGCGCTGTTAGCAGGACAGTCAGTGACCAGTGTGCCAAACATAATTGTGGTGCAACTCTACTGTCAGTGGAAAATTATATCTCATCCATCCATCCATTCATCCATCTTCTTTCCCTTATGCAATTCAGGGTCATGGGCTTACTCATTCAAATAATATTATATATTACTCCATGGAGTCCTGTCACCTCAATCTCTAGCAGAGCTAAGCCAGGTTAACCAAGTTCAACTGAATCAGAGGTATTATTAGTCCAAATTCTGGACCTAAAAATACATGTGAGGTTACCCTTTTAAACACTGAAATAAGCTGTTATTTTAAACAAAATCATGGTGCACAGCAGCATTCTGCTCAAGTCAATATTGACACAGTGGAATAGAAAGGAATGTCACTGTAACATCTTTGGTCCACTCAGGAATAAGCTCTCACCAGACACCAGCCCACAGAAGATTATCAACACTCTCCGTCTGCCCTCGGGCGTCGGTGCTACTTGTATCCTCAAAACCCCCTTCAACAGCACCCTGGACCAGCTGGCCCAGACCCTCAACCCCAGTGCGAACAATTCCAAGACCCTGGCTGCCAGATACTTTGATTCTATGTGTCTGGACTCCTTCACCCAGGGGGTCCCCCTCTCCAACTTTGTTCCCCCACCACCTTCACCGGCACCTTCAGATGACCCAGACCCTCGTTTTGAGGACAGGCTGTGGAACCTTACAGTCGCTCCTCCAACCACAGTTCATAGTAAGTCCATCATATTTTTGCTTCCATAACACGTGTGTGACCCACTTAAATATGTGTACCTCTATATCTTACAGCCAAGACACACTGCTTAAAAACATTAAAGGAACACTTTGAAAACACATCAGATCTAAATGGAAAAAAAAAATCATGCTGGATATCTATGCTGATATGGACGGGGTAATGTGTTAGGAACGAAAAGATGGCACATCATTTGATGGAAATGAAAATTATCAACCTACAGAGAATTCAAAGACACCCCAAAAATCAAAGTAAAAAAATTATGCGGGAGGCTCATCTGTTTTGCTGAAATTTCATTGTAGCAACTCAAAATGGTGCTCAGTAGTTTGTATGGCCTCCGTGTGCTTGTATGCATGCCTGACAATGACGGGGCATGCTCCTAATGAGATGACAGATGGTGTCCTCCCAGATCTGGACCAGGGCATCACTGAGCTACTGGACAGTCTGAGGTGCAACCTGGCAGCATTGGATGGACCAAAACATAATGTCCCAGAGGTGTTCTATTGGATTTAGGTCAGGCAAGCATGGGGGCCAGTAAATGGTATCAATTCCTTCATTCTCCAGAAACTGCCTGCATACTATCACCACATGAGTCCAGGCATTGTCATAGATGAGCAGGAACCCAGACCCCACTGGCAATGGCAGTTAGGGTGCCGTTGCCTAGCCTGTAGAGGTCTGTGCGTCCCTCCATGGATATGCCTCCCCAGACCATCACTGACCCACCACCAAACTGGTCATGCTGAACCATGTTACAGGCAGCATAATGTTCTCCACGGCTTCTCCAGACCCTTTCATGTCTGTCACATTGTGCTCACAGTGAACCTGCTCTCATCTGTGAAAAGTACAGGGAGCTAGTGGTGGACCTGACAATTCTAGTATTCTATGGCAAATGCCAGTTGGGCTCCATGGTGCTGAGCAGTGAGAACAGGGCCAATTAAAGGACGTAGGGCCCTCAGGCCACCCACATGAGGTCTGTTTCTGATTGTTTTGTTAGAGACATTCACACCAGTGGCCTGCTGTAGGTCATTTTATAGGGCTCTGGCAGTGCTCATTCTGTTCCTCCTTGCACAAAGGAACAGATACCAGTCCTGCTGATGAGTTATGGGCCTTCTACAGCCCTGTCCAGCTGTACTAGAGTAACTGTGTATCTCCTGGAATCTCCTCCATGCTCTGGAGACTGTGCTGGGAGACACAGTCTCTGGCAATGGCATGTATTTATGTTACATCCTGGAGGAATTGGACTACCTGTGCAACCTCTGTAGGGTCCAGGTATCGCCTCATGCTACCAGTAGTGACATTGACCCTAGCCAAATGCCAAACTAGTGGAAAAAACATTCAGAAAAGATGAGGAGGGAAAAATGTCTGTGGCCTTCACCTGTAAAACCATTCCTGTTTTGAGGGCTCTCTCTATGTTGCCCATCTAGTGCACCTGTTGATGATTTCATTAACACCAAAGCAACTGAAACTGATTACCAACCCCCTCTGCTACTTAACTGACCAGATCAATAACCTAGAGGTTTAACTGACTTGATGCTATGCTCTGATTAAAAAGTGTTCCTTTAATTTTTTTGGAGCAGTATATGTCAGCCTGACCTGTTCTGATCTTATTATATTTTAGTAATATTTACTAATAGACATATAAACAATGAATACAAATAACTTAATATGCTCACGTTTTTCTAAAACAGATAGTTACACACAAAAACAAAATGGAAGTGAAAATCAAATGACCAAACCATTTTTCGAGTTTTGCTGGGAGCTGCAATAAGGTGGAATTGTCCAAAATATACACTGAAATCTGTCCCGTACAGAGTCAGATGTATTGGTCTTGCTTAGCTCTGCTTTATAAATGGACATAGCCATCGTGACATCACCCACTGTTTGTGGACTCCAATATAAAGCATCACCATTAGCATTTTGATCCGTATCTTTAGCCAGAAATAAACTTATTTGGATAAGAGAGAATTTTAAAGCAAAACAAAATCCATATGGCTGAGTTGTAAAAAGAAATTAACCCTAATCTATGCATGTGGAGCTTTAGTATACACCATATACAGAATTTATTCAGACCTTTTCACTTTTTTCATATTTTGCTATGTTGTAACTGTGTAAGAAAATGCTTTAGATTGAATTTGACCTCATCAGTCTAGACTCCGTACCTCTTGCACATGTATTAAAAAAATTTAATATCGAATTGACATCTAAATCGTGAAACAGATTTGAAAACTAATTCCATCCAATAATGTATTTTGTTGTTCTGGAAGGTGACATTTAAGGTGTATTGATGTCTGCATTTCACTGGTCATGTGTCCTGGCTCGTTGGAAGAGCTAATTAAACTGAACTATTGTTAACATTATTTATTCCACCTGTGCTTTTTCTGCTATGACAAGTCCACATGTTCTAGGAAAAAGATCAGCTGAATTAATTATGGCTCTTTCATTTTTGCTTAGAGCCTGCTACATCACCACCTACCTTTCCCCTGTCTATCCGTGAGCCGGTGCGCTGCACCTGCTCTATGCAGGGCACAGGCTTCTCCTGCCCCAGTGGAGTAGGAGGACACCCCCCCCTCGTGAAGGTGGTGACCGGTGACATCCTGGTGGACATCACAGGCCGTAACGTCTCTGAATATCTGCTTTTCACATCAGACAGAGTGCGGCTACACAGGTAGGACTGCTGCTGGAGCAACTCTAAAGAAAGAGCTACAGAATAGAAAGCAGAGTGCAGATTTTTGCTTTGACTTTTCAGTGTAGAATCTAATTACACACAATATTAGTTATATCTGGATCACCTTAGTTAAAATAGAATTATAACAACTACAGCGACTTATATCTAGTGGTATGGGTTTGCTACTGGGACCTCCTCAGCCTTATTGTGCATTAATGGAAAGCCTAAGGCAGAAAGACCCCCTCACAGAACACAGCAGGCATCATTACTGAAACATGTGCAAGCATACATGATTCTAATGAGCTCAAAAGTCAATATTTCAAGTCTCTTGATGCATGCTCAATAATCCAGGTAAAAGAATCCCAAAAAGCTGAATCTGTTCATCTGGACGTAGCGTTTTCAGTGGGAGAAACGTTTCGTCACCTTCTGGTAACTTCTTCAGTCTCAGCTGACTGCAGGCTTCCCCAACCTTATAAACAGTACATTGCATAATGACCGAAACTAGCACCACTGACTAACAATGGGCCATTTGGTCAGTTTCATGATCAATAGTATGCAAATTGTCATGACCATTGATCAATGGCCATGAGTACCATTACAGAGATTGGGGAATGGCTGCAATCACAGCATTGTAAGATGGTGACAGATGTACCCTT
>VUQS01070871.1:0-29687 GCA_015108495.1 Heterochromis multidens
TGAAGAAAAGTCAATATGGGAAAAATATGCTCTCTCTTTCTAGTCCCTGTCAGTACTCTCGCTGCAGCATTTTGGATCAACTGAAGGCTTTTCAGGCAGTTTTTAGGACAGCCTGATAATAATGCATGAACTAGTTTTTCAATTCAATTCAGTTTTATTAATATAGTGCCAAATCACAACAACAGTCGCCTCAAGGCACTTTATATTGTAAGGTAAAGACCCTCAGCATCACTCTGAGACAGGATGTTTCTAATTTTAGAGTTTTGTGCAAATGCAAGAAAGCAGTCCTACATATTTGTTTAATCTGTGCATTGAAGGACATATCCTGGTCAATAATAACGCCAAGATTCCTCACAGTGTTACTGGAGGCCAAGGTAATGCCATCCAGAGTAAGTATCTGGTTAGACACCATGTTTCTAAGATTTTTAGGGCTGAGTACAATAACCTCAGTTTTATCTGAGGTCATCCAAGTCTTTATGTCTTTAAGACATTCCTGCAGTTTAATTAATTGGTGTGTGTCATCTGGCTTCATGGATAGATAAAGCTGAGTATCATCTGCATAGCAATGAAAATGTATGTAATAATACTGTCTAAGGGGAGCATATACAATGTAAATAGAACTGGTCCTAGCATGGTACCATGTGGAACTCCATAATTAAGAAGACTCCCCATTTACATGAACTTGCTTGTAGTAAACATAACATATGGATAGTAAAGAATGCACACACCTGATGTAGTAGTGGGATAGAGGCATGTTCATATCCTGGCAAACCCCTAGTTGCTCTGGGTCAAGCAGCTGGCATTCTGGAGACTGCAGGTAGCGGGCAAATCCATCCAGACCCAGCAGCCCTCTCTCCTTGCCCTGGGCAGAGGGCTCATAACGCCTCAGTAGCTCCCAGCAGCCCTCAGTTGTAGCCAGAGACAAACCCTGCTCTGTCTCCAAGAAGAGTCGGAGGTCCTGAGGGTCCAGACACTCACGGTCTTTGGACAGTTGCACCATTAGGAAGTAGACATCTGGCCGTGTGCAAAGCTCACAGTAGGCCTCCTCGAATTCCTCACGGGTCACGTGGGAGGTCAGCTTTTCTTTGCTGCGCTGGATCTCCTTGAAACGTAGACGTACCTGAGGACAGACAAAAGAGGAAGTGGATGAAAAGAGGAAAGTCGGAACAGTTAATTGAGCAAGAATTTCATTGAGTTAATTAGCCAACATTATGCTTCATTTATTCAGGGAAGTTGGCAAAGATGATTACATTTTAGTTATCCTTTTTCAATAAGGATATTAAAGTGAGCCAGATTAAATTATAGAACACAATGTACCCATAATTTCTATCTACTCTGACTTCTTCTTTCTGTATCTTCTGTGTTCTCACCCGTCTGTGCCAGCGCAGACTTCTATGTTCTATAAGTTTCCTGGGTTAGTCTGTGTGCCTCAGGAGAAGGTGATATATGAGGCAGGAAAAGGGAGAAGTAGCTGTCCTGCATGGGGCTGCTCAACAGAAATCCAAAAGAGGAAAAAGCAGAGAGCAACAAATCCCTTGTCATGAGGGATTAAATGCCCTGTTGCTCCAATCACTGTTATTTGGAAACAAATCACTTAGTTGTGATTGCAGCTGAACATGTTGTTCTGACATGCAGTCATGATTACAGAGAGCTTAAATGATGATGTTTTCGTTTTTTACAATACATAAGGTTTGTTGATGCAAAATATCTAAGCAGCTCTGGGTTAGCATTATGGGTCTAAAACCTAGAGCAAATCATTATAACAGAACTCAAAATTTGCAGTTATTTTTTGGTGAGTAGTAAGCTTTGGGTGACAGCTTCCTTCTGAACTTCCTCTGTTCAGTGATTTAAATATCATTAGGCTCATTATTTTCTTTTTAATGAAAAAGTGATTTAGTGTGCAGCACAAACACAGAGTTTCAGTGATCAGCAACTATTGCTTTTCCACAGTTTTGACAATCACTTTCCTATTAGTACAGCCAACAGCTATGGAGCTATTTGTTATCATATTTGTGATTACCAAGAAAATTACTGTCAAAATTTTCTTCTCCTTTTGCTAAGTTCTTGGTCTCTACCAACTGCTGAAGGAAATCTGGCTCTTGTGCTGCTCCAATAATATCAAAAGGTAGTCTCTAACTGTGTCTAGCTGGAGCTTGCTCTCTGATATAAGAAAAATGCATTAAAACTTTATTTCCATAGAGTTGAGGAAAATACAAATTCAGAGAAGAAATTAGTGCAACTGTTGGTGCTTTATATTTAAAGCAAATCTAGTTTTTATGGCATTACATATTTTTTTCACATGTGCAGCATTCACGTCTACATGGCGCATATGCATAAGGGTCTCCTTACCTTGGCCTCCTTGATACCAGGGCACAGTTTACAGATGGTGGCGACTGCTACGTCCTCTGACACAATCCCGTAACCATGTTCATCCACCTGGGCAAACTCTGCTGTCAGCCACTCGCTCCTCATCTTGCTTCCCAGGCTTCCTTCGACTGCCACGCCCCCTCCTTCACCTGGTCCTCCTCCTGCTCCACCTCCCCCAGCCCCTCCTATGATTGAAGGATGAGCCAGCAGGTAGCGAAGACCTGTTACCCAGATGTTGGCTACATCTGCTGACAATGCAACCAAGTCTAGAGACTGTGGGGAGAGAAGGATAATAGGATTACTGGAGGGATGCAAACTAATGATTTTTTTTTTCATATATATGTTTACCCATACACATATATGGGTGTTCCGACACTCGGCTTGTGCTGACACTCAAGTTGTACACATTTCTTTTTCCATTCTTACCTGGTAGTCATCGCCATGTATGATAGAGAAAGCTGCTTCTTCAGCCAGATGTTCAGAGAGAGGGCCATTGTGGAGGAAGGTCTCAGTGCTCTTCCCAGTACGGACCTCTCGAATGCTGGAAACGTCAAGCCGAGCCCGGTCCCCATCTTTCTTGGATGGCTCCCAGCGTAAGCAGCTCAAGTCTGGATCCAGTGTGTAAAAACGACAGTAAACCCTGGAATTGGGCCGGATCTTCTTCAGTTCACAGCCTCCTTGCATGAATGCCAAACAGTCGGCTGCGCTGCTAACCTGGAAATTAAAATCACCAAAAACATCTTACTTTCCAACTGAATGTTTTGGGGGTTTTTTTAGACAAAGTATACTTTCAGTTTATTGGAATATGTCCTATTAAAGTCTCTCTAATGCCTATGTTGGTTATCCTATCTTTGCTTTCTCTGACCTTGGAAAGATTTTGGAAAAAGAGGAGTTTCATAAACAACGCTGCAACAACCCAAGTTTTAAGATTTACACTGCTCAAAGAAATTAAAGGAACACTTTTTAATCAGAGTATAGCATCAAATTAATTAAACTTCTGGGATATTGATCTGGTCAGTTAAGTATCAGAGGGGGTTGTTAATCAGTTTCAGCTACTTTGGTGTTAATGAAATTAACAACAGGTGCACTAGAGGGGCAACGATGAGACAACCTCCAAAACAGGAATGGTTTTACAGGTGGAGACCACTGACAATTTTTCCCTCCTCATCTTTTCTGACTGTTTTTTCACTTGTTTTGCATTTGGCTAGGGTCAGTGTCACTACTGGTATTATGAGGTGATACCTGGACCCTACAGAGGTTGCCCAACTCCTCCAGGATGGCACAACAAATACGTGCCATTACCAGAAAGTTTGCTGTGTCTCCCAGCATAGTCTCAAGAACATGGAGGAGATTCCAGGAGAAAAGCAGTTACTCTACGAGAGCTGGACAGGGCCGTAGAAGGTCCTTAACCAATCAGCAGGACCGGTATCTGCTCCTTTGTGCAAGAAGGAAGAGGATGAGCACTGCCAGAGCCCTACAAAATGCCCTAAAGTAGGCCACTGGTGTGAATGTCTCTGACCAAACAATCAGAAACCCGATGAGCCCGATGTCCTCTAGTGGGCCCTGTGCTCACTGCCTGGCACTGTGGAGCCCGATTGGTATTTGCCATAGAATACCAGAATTTGCAGGTCCACCACTGGCGCCCTGTGTTGTTCACAGATGAGAGAATGTTCATCCTGAGCACATGTGACAGAGATGAAAGGGTCTGGAGAAGCTGTGGAGAACATTATGCTGCCTGCAACATTGTTCAGCATGACTGGTTTGGTGGTGGGTCAGTGATGGTCTGGGGAGGCATATCCATGGAGGGGACCCATTGTCAGACCCTACACTAGGTTGCACCTCAGACTGTCCAGAAGCTCAGTGATGCCCTGGTTCAGATCTGGGAGGAGATCCCCCAGACGTCATCTCATTAGGAGATTGGCACGACATTGTCAGGCATTCATACAAGCACGTGGGAGCCATACAAACGACTCAGTACTATTTTGAATTTCTGCAATGAAATTTTGGCAGAAAGAACAAGCCTCAAGACTGTTTATTGTCAGTATAACCATATACACGTATACAGTATGCTAAAATATCCTTCCCCTTAGGTCTACATTGTGCTGTCAGACATGAATTTTAAAAAAATATCAAGAAAATTAAATATTAAATTAAATATACACAAAATGTAATATATTAAAATACGCAAAATGTAATATAAATACTAAAGGAAAATGTTAAAGGCAGGAAAGAGACAAAAACGAAACAGGTATAAAAACTATAACCAGAATATATAAAATATAAAAAGCTATATATATATACAGAATATAAAACTACAGTATAACCAGTACAGCAAACAGTGGCAGGTGCAACAAAAACAGATTGCGGTTTTTCTTGTCTATTTACAATATGTCAAAAGTGGCAGGTGCAGTATAGTATGGAAGGGGGGGGATTTGTAGACAAGCATCAGCCCTTGGGGGGTAGTAGGGTGTTGAGGAGCCTGACTGCTTGGGGAAATAAGCTATTTCTGTGCCTGGTCCAAATGCTCTGGAACCTTCTACCAGATGGTAGGAGGGTGAACAGTCCATGGCAGGGGTGGGACAGGTCCTTTACCATGCTGCTCGCACAGCAAGTGTGAACAGTGTGTTTCTTGTAGAGTTCATCAATGGATGAGAGAGGGGCCCCGATGGTCTTCTCTGCTGTCCTCACCGTCCGCTGCAGTGACTTTCGTTCAGCGATGGTGCTGTTTCCAAACCAGACGGTGATACAGCTACAGAGGACGCTCTCGATGACTCCACGGTAGAACACGTTGAGGATGGGTGGGGGAAGGCTGGCCTTCTTTAGTTTGCGCAGAAAGTGTAGACACTGCTGGGCTTCCTTAGTGATGGCACTGGTGTTCAGAGACCAGGAGAGATCATCAGCAATGTACACTCCCAGGAACTTCACATTGCTGACTATCTCAACGGTGGAGCTGCTGATGTTCAGAGGGGAGCAATCAGCTGTCTTTCTTCTGAAATCAACCACCATCTCCTTGGTCTTTTCAACATTTAGAATCAGGTCATTGTCCTGACACCAGTCTACCAGATGTTTGACCTCCACTCTGTAAGCAGACTCGTTGTTGTTACTGATGAGACCCACTACTGTTGTGTCATCTGCAAACTTAATGATGTGATTTGAACTGTGTTGGGCAATACAGTCATGAGTCAGCAGAGTAAACAGCAGTGGGCTGAGCACACAACCCTGGGGGGCGCCCATGCTCAGTCTGAGGACCTTTGGAAGTGTTTGTTCCTATAGATACTGACTGAGGTCTTTCGGTAAGGAAATCCAGAATCCAGTTACAGAGGGGAGAGTTCATACCCAGAAAGTTCAGCTTTCTCACAAGCTTCTGAGGGATGATCGTGTTGAATGCTGAACTAAAATCAATGAACAGCATTCTAACATAAGTGTGTTTCTTTTCCAGGTGGGATAAGGACAAGTGTAGGGCAGTAGCGATGGCGTCATCAGTAGTCCGGTTTGTAAGGACTAGCCTGTCGCATCATTTTTTCACTTTGAATTCAGCCCTCTGTAGGTTGATAAGTTTCATTTCTATCAAACGATGTGGCATCCTTTCGTTCCTAACACATTACCCAGTCCATATCAGTATAGATATCCAGCATGATTTTTTTTCATTTAGATCCAATGTGTTTTCAAAGTGTTACTTTAATTTTTTTGAGCAGTGTATTTTAAGTCTGACTGGAACTAAACAAAGACATAGGCCACCTGGAATGACCATTTTGCTAACCACATTAGGCATCTCTAAGGCCTCAGTCACACTAGAGTAAAAAACAGGATGGCAACCTTCGTGCGACCAAGAAAAATTGGTGATTGGCGAGTGACTGCATTACATTTTTCTGCTAACTTGGAATGACTGCAAGTAGTTGCAGCAACCATCTGGTCGCCCAAAGGTTGAGCATGCAGCACCTTCTCTGGGCGACCAATTTTGGTCACACAGCAATTGCCCAGGTAGCCTGGTTGGAGGCAACCTGACTCGGTCTGACTAGAACTGACTACAATCACTCTCAAACAGATTTTTGAAGGTTTGCAATTAATCGCCATCTGATTTACAAATGCAGATAGATTGCCAATACGCTGTAATCCGTCAGAATCAGCCTGTGCCGATGTGCACAATTTATCTGCTCCACCAAATAATGACACACACAAATGTGAGTTACTAAGGTTTATGGCAGGCAATTTACTGTAAATTACGCTAAACACCGAAAAGCATCTTATTTTCTTTGATTTTGCACCCAATATGTGTGGTAGTTGCTGCTACGAGTGTTTATTTATTTAGAATGAAAAGGGGAAATGTTATCAGATGTTAAGGTACAATAATACAAATAATATACTCGTCTCCACCCACTCCATCCTGCCTGCATTCTCTTCTTCACCTTTGTTCACTGTCCTTTGCTTGGGATATTTGACCCCAGGTATTTAAACTCTTTTACCTTCATTACCGCTACCCTTTGCATCTTCACTGTTATACCTGTCTCCCTCTCATTCATATACATGTATTCTGTCTTGTTTATACTGACTTTCATTCTTCTTCTCTCCAGTGCATACCTCCACCTCTCCAGGATCTCTTCCACCTGCTTCCTACTCTCACCACAGATCACAATGTCGTCAGCAAACATTACAGTCAACAGAGACTGCCTGACCTCATTAGTCAGCAAGGAGGGGCTCAGAGCCGATCCCTGCCTAATGTGATCCCACCCCCACCTTGAACCAATCTGTCACTCATACCGCACACCTCACCTTGTCTCACTGTCCTCATACATGTCCTACACCACCTTCACATACTTCTATGCCATGCCCTGACTTCCTCATACAGTACAACAGTCCCTCTCTTGACACCCTATCATATGCTTTCTCTAGATCTACAAAGACACAGGGCAGATCCTTCTGACCGTCTCTATACTTCTCCATTAACACTCTCAAAGCAAACATCCCATCTGCAATGCTCTTTCTTGGCATGAACTTCAATATTTAATATAAAATAATGTCAAAATGCAATAGTACAAAATGCTGTCAGTTTAAAAAAAGAATTAATATTACACTACATTAGATTCCTAAGAAAACAGTCTGACAGATTGTTTTCTACTTTTCTACAGAGTATTGTCTGCATCGCATCCTTCCCCCCCATTCTTTTTTTGTTTTGTTTTGTACCCACATCTGTAAATCCCTACAGGGAAGGAGGCATCTTTTTCCATTTACTGACATCAATAGCAGACTTTCAGAGGTTGAGGGTTAATAAATATGTGAAAATGATTCAGCTCTGTAACACATTTACAGCATCATGGATCACAAGTTCTAACTGTGAGTGATGCAGTGAATGACAGTCAGGTTAGGGTTGATCTTTTCACTCAGGAGTGTGGCTGCTTTTTTCTATCAGGCCATCACAACAGCTGCACCATTAGTTGCAAAGCCAACAAACCTCTGGCCCTGTCTGTGGCTGAGAGAGTCGTGCCTCGCTAATGGCGAGTCCACCCCTGGCTTTGGTACAGCACTGTACTTCTGATGTAGCTGGAAACAGATTTGAGATTTATCAAAGTTAATCGCAGTATTATCGCAAACAGATGGCATGTAAGTGCCAACTTGACCCAGTTCAACTGAAAACTGATAGCAGACTGACTCTGTTTGATTGCCGTATTATTCCTGTTTTATTACAGACTTGACACACCAAAGTCAGTTTGAAGATAGCAACTGACTGCGTGTGGGTCTTACACGTGGTCTCGTGCTTTGAAGCAACTATTTCAAAGGCAAGGAGATCCCAAGTTGACTGCGCACAGTCGCAGCAATTTTGGTCGGATGGCGGTCTCCAGCCATTGTTTTCCCTAGTCTAACTGTAGCCTAACTGGGGATACTTGCTTGGAGCTAATCAGAATTCTCTTTAAGTTACTGCTCAACTTATTTGTAACTGATTTTGATGATGTGTCTCAAATTTACCTTCTTTTCAGAGGGCATACTGCTGAAGGACACCGTCTTCTTCCTGCCTCCGCCTACCTTCTGCACTGAGGGATCCTGGGGAAAGACAAAGACAGACGTCCGAAGGTCAAAATGAGAAGAATCAATATGCAGGATTTGTACAGTCATGAAAACCTGGAAAAGTGATCGTCTTTAAAATAGGACTGGACATGTTTGGGAAAAGTCCCGGAAATTTTATACTCTGGCATTTGCAAAATGCTTCACACAAATCAACTCTTTAACCCTGTGAGGTCTAAGTCGTCAGCAGTGGTGACCCCAACTCCAGCTCCAAACCCTTACCCTAAACCTCTGTTTTGGAGATAAGCTAAATGTACAAAATTTTGAGGAAAAATACTTACATGCATGAAAAGTTCAATTTTGGCGATAAGGGGAAAATTTATTTTTTTTCAAAATTTAGGAGAACAATTTTTACAAAGAAAAAACATTATACCATATTATACCCTAGGGTTAGGGTTAGGATCACCACTGATGATGACCCCAGCATTCCTCTCTTCCACCAAAGAGACCATTTGGGGTGTTGAAACAAACCCCCAACTGTAGCAGTACTGTGGGCGCTAAATGTATGAGTACCCACAACATTAGCTTAACTAGTCTTGTTTTTACCTTATGACTTATCTATCATGATGGTAAAATGTGATCCTGGAGTACTTTGGACAGTGTTTATCTGACTGTCTGTATATGAACAGCTTTTGTTGCGTGAAAGATGAAATTTTACAGCCATGAAGCTAGACACACCTATGAAAGTCAGTTGACGATGATTATTGGATCAATATAAAGTATTAATGTACATCGTTGTTTTCTGACATTTTACAGAAAACAAGTATTCCATAAATGAGATGATGAACTGCAGTATAGTATTATTATATAGCGTTATTAACCTTTACAATCACATTCTAGAAGCTGACTATAATGAATCCTGGTTTTATATCTTAATTTATATTTTTCTGGAAAAGATGAGGGCACATCATAGAAGTACTATTTCTCCCTCTTGTTACAGTGCACACAAACATACATACACACACCTGTTTCAAACCCTGATGGGATTGCGAATTCCTGTCTCTGGCTTTGTGTCAGACTGATTGGTAGGTTCATGTGCAAATGTCATTGTTTTCTTTAACTTTCATTAGAGCTATTGCATGCAATTTTTAACGAAGGCCCCGACAATAGCTTGTCGCTGATTTCGAATGAGCTCTAACCGCTGTAGCTGAAATGACAGCAGTAATTGCAATTGGCACAGACTGCAGAGTTGGCCACCTCTCGGTTGTACACTCCTTTACCTTGGTACTCAACTGGCAACTCAACTGAAATTACTCTAAGTGTACTAACAGTAAATGCTGTTTTCCTTTAATATCGGAAATACACTCACTTCGTTAGGTACACCTGTTCCACTGCACTACCTTATCCATTCACATGGCAGCAAAAGGTGAGTTAAGTGAATTTGAACGTGGAATGGCTGTTAGTGCCAGATGGGCTGGTCTGAGTATTTAAAAAACTGCTGATCTACTGGGATTTTCCTACACAACCATCTCTATGGTTTACAGAGAAGGGTCTGAAAAAGAGAAAAAAATCCGGTGAGCGGCAGTTCTCTGAAGAAAATAACACCAGAGATCAGAGGACAATGGTCAGGCCACTTTGAGATGACAGGAGAGCAACAGTAACTCAAACAACCACTCATTAGAACCAAGGTATGCAGAACAGCATTTCTGAACACACAATACGTTGAACCTTGAAGCAGAGGATGAGTCTGATGAGTCTCAATTTCTGCTGTGAAATTCTATGGGCAGTGTCAGAATTTGGTGTAAACAACATTAAATCGTGGATCCATCCTCCGTTATGTCAATGGTTCAGGGTGCTAGTGGCAGTGTAATAGTGTGGGGGATATTTTCTAGGCGACTTTGGGCTTCTTAGTTTTAAGTGAGCATCATTTAAATGCCAGAGCCTACCTAAGTATCGTTGTTGACCCTCTCTTGAACTCTGTGGTGGTCGTTGACTTTCCACTTCCAGCCAGTCTTTTAAATAATAGCTTGCAGGACCACATGCAAGCATGTTTCCTAGCCTGCACTTGGTTGAATTCTCATAATCCTACTTTCTGTGTAGTCAGAGAGCTACACAAACTGTGTAGCTCTTTGTTTTTAGACTAACAGCATTATCTGATTTAGGCCAATGTAAAATAGTATCTTATTTAGGCTAATGTATTGGTTAACATTATTTTGCTGAGGCAAAGACAGCAGCTAACATTATCTGGCTTAGGCTAATGTAGCTGCCAATGTTATCTTTTTTAGCTATCTTAGCAGCTAAAGTTATTTTGCTTAGACTGATGTTAAATTGGGGAGAATGTAGTTGTTAACGTTATGTTTTCCACAACAATTATAACTGATAATCAGCTTTAGTTCAGGTGAAAAAACATGTAAGTTACATCCACTGGACACTGACTTTTTTTGACACAGCCTATCTAAACAAGTAAACAGTGGATCCTCTTCTAAATGCAGTGCCTCCAGGTTAAGGTGGAGCAATAGCACAAGGAAAATAACCTTCATTTCAATTGAACTGAATTGAATTGAATTCAACTGAACTTTGATGAAACACCACATATGTTAGCAGCAAATAAACAGCAGAACCTAGGTTTTACTCATTAGCAACTAATATGGAATACCTAATCCTAATGTTATGATACTGAAGCTGTGGCATATATAAAGGTGTAAATACATTCCATTTGATATATTATTTCAGAATATCACCTTTATCTGTAGGCACCATTTCAAAGAAGGTTATTATTTGTTCATTATTGTTCATACTCATACTCAAATATAAAAGTCATCAAATACCATAGGAAGTACTTTTTCAAATTATTACAGCAGACAATTTTTCTTTGGCCCACCCAACCCCCACCCCTCTTTATACTGTTATCTCAATAATGTTTATGTAAGAAACAGTACTTTCACTTGAGTAAAATTTTTTAGAATATTGCTCTGATTTTTAAGAATTTGTTATATTTTTATTGGTGGGAAAGAAAACTAAAAATAGTGAGGTCACTACACAACACACAGATAAGGACAGGACAATGATTACCTCTGAGAAAAGGAAGGGAACAAGGCAGAAAAAGAGGAGTAGTTGAAAATCGTTGCCTCATCCTATTTGGTACACAAACACATATTGATTTCCAATTCCCATATTCGCACACCTCCCAGTACACAAAGAGACATGGATGAGCAGCAAGGTCAGAGTTTTAAATGAGAGCTTGTTTGTCTTTACTCATTTTACTGTCCTACAGAATGTCTTTTTTATTAAGTTGGTCAGTGAGGAGGCTGGACAGAAGAGCTTACAGAAAGCAGGTCAGTGGGTATTTAGGTGGACAGATCAGGGTGGGGAGTGGCCATAGACTGCTCTTTGGCTGTGTTAGTGATGCTCTCGGGCAGTATGGACAGTTGGGAACATTGATGTTGGTAGCTGTCATTACTAATCCGACATGTGCATGTTGCAAGACTGCATGTTTCCACTGTCACTTTGACATTTCACTGCATGACACACAGTGCCATCCAGGAAAGTAAGGCCACATCCTTAAAAAAGTCTTTAATGCAGAGTTCTGTTTCGCCTCAAAAGGGCATCTATCAGTTATAATCCACAGTCTGCATTAAGCTCTCTGGTTTGTTTGACTTCACCACACTTTTTAACTCAGATTTGATCACTCTCTCCATTGCTGAGTAACTGCCAGAGGAAAGAAAAAATCAGCACAGATGGAGAGACAGTACAGAGAAATGGAAATGGAACCAAAAGCTGGAGGCAAGAGGAGATGTAACAAAGGTCAGGCTAGACAAATTAAGAGAATGGGTTGAAAATGAAAGGCTGGCCTTAAGTGGATATGCAAGAAACAAGAAAAATTGAGAAAATGGTTTGTAAATTGTACACAAGCAGAAATAAAATATTCAGTGCAAAGAAGCAAAGATGACAGATGAAAAGAGGACTGTGATGCAACAAGTGCAGACACAAAATGCAGGCTAGTAGGAGACAGGACCAAAAGTAGAATACATGGTTACAGAACAATAGCTCATTGTGTTGGAAAGCCTTGGACATCAGATAAAGTGGATACAGCAGCTGGCTCTTCACTAAGGACAGCCACAATATTTCTATACCTGTTTATATCAAGTAGGTAAAGAAGACATAGGCTCATATGAGCATCTGCACACAGTGAGGATACCCTGATGCCAAGTTGTTAGTCAGTGTCCATCTTAGCACAGTACAAGAGGACTGCCAATAAAAAAAAGGTTACAAATTTATAACCGCATTGACAAGAGGAAGAAAGAAACTGCTCTGAGTACTATCTGAAACGGACCGTTACTACTGAATGATGATATTCAATTCAATTCAATTCAATTCAGTTTTATTTATATAACGCAAAATCACAACAACAGTCACCTCAAGGCACTTTATATTGTAAGGTAAAGACCCTACAATAATACAGAAAAAAACTCCAACAATCAGACGACCCCCTGTGAGCAATGCTTGTCAACAGTGGGAAGGAAAAACTCCCTTTTAACAGGAAGAAACCTCAGGCAGAACAACGCTCAAGGAGGGGCAGCCATCTGCCGGGACCTCAATGCATGTACAAAAAAATGTATTTTTGCTCGCAGAGTCAATACCACCTACTGGCAATCAGAAAAAATACAGGTTTACACTACTTCAACCTACTTCTACCTACCCTCCAACCTAGAGTTTATGTTAATTGTGTAGTCTAATAATAGATTTAGCTATGTCTGTTGCAAACCTGCAATTTAGTGATATTGTCACATTTGAACTCTTTAGGGTAGGATTTCATCCTATGTAATAGTCATCAGCTAAAGCAGTTACCCATGTAGCATGCAATATTTTCAAACAAAGAAAGGTTAGAAATCAGCACAATATGAATAACAGAGTTGTTCCATCCATATCCAAGTCTGGCCAGAGCTGCACGAGCATGAGGGCTTACATAGGAAGCCTTCACAGAGGAAGGCTAATAGCTTGGGTGAGTCTAATGTGTGCTTTAGTAGTCATGTTGTATTATGTCTTACTGAGATGTGCAGTTTTATATTTCCTTAAAATATCAATGGAAACTCTGGGGAAGAGTAGATTCTGCTACAGTGCTTAATTGGGATCTAAATTTAAAAAAATAATAACAATAATAAAGTTTAATTGTGTCATGTTGGCAGTACTTTTTGAGTTCACTGTATGTGTATAAGTCCTGTTTAGACTGGATGTTTTATGGTGGGTTAAATGTCACTTTTCCTGTATTCTACGAGAATAATGTCAGCTCAAGGCAGCTCAATGTGACATACACAAAACTGCTACTTAGCTGTGCCTTTCATTTTTTGAACACACATATCTGGAATGCTGTAGGGAACATATAAACTAAATTTTGTACAATTCAATGATCAAATACACCCCATCTTCCCAGTAATCTTGCCACTGGGTCTGGAACTGGCTAACGACATTTACTCCATGCCAGACAACAAGGTCTTTCTAGCAATGTTGCAGTTTATCCCAGAGGGGATGCAGGCATGTCAAGTTTATTCCCACACCAAATTGGGAAAACAATTTTTCACTAAGCTGGTTTGATGACCACAGGGCACTGCTACGTTGAAACAGTAAAAGGAAAACAACAAGTGCACCATAGCATGTGAAGAGAGACCTACAAAGCACATGCTGCTATGAATAGCAAAACTAAGCCATGCTTGTAAATGCAGTCTTCTTACACTGTAAAACTTGATAAGTTGGCTTTACTTCATTCCATCCATCCATCCATTTTCTTCAGCTTATCCGGGGCCGGGTCGAGGGGGCTTTACTTCATTTTCTTAAAAAAATGAGTAACATTATCTCAAGAGAGGCGAGTTATACTAGCTAGTTTATTTTAAGTGTGCCATACTTAAGGAGGATAAGTCACATAAACAGCTCTGCTTAACGTTAATTTAAAAGCACTTTATACAAACCTAGTTCAGCAAATTTTATAGTAAACAAACTCATAAATGGGAATGGTATAGATTTTTCTTAGAAAACTAAGAGTATCTGTACATAGTAATAACATTTTCTTAGGTGACAAAGATCACAGATTTTGTTGCATTCCTGTGCCCATTTCACCACACAGTTACAGGAACACAGGTTTTATTGATATTTGAACAACAACCCTAAACAAGAACACTGTCTGAGAGTCAATAATCGCTAAAGTGTCAGCCATGGTGGCCTGTTAATACACTGTTCTTTGCTACACTGACACTGGAAACCACATTAAATATTCACAACAATCAAATTCTTAAAATTTAACATTAACTGTCCTATAGTACTCAGCATACATGCAAAATTACACATAACTCCCTATAAAGTAAACCTAAAATACTTGTATAGGTTAAGTTAAATGCAATAGGTATGGAAAATATTTGCACTGGCCAGTATAAAGACTGATGGGACGGATGTTATATTTAGACTTTCATTCTTGTGGATGTGTAATGTACTTTCCAGTGTTTGTGTTAAGACAGTTCACTATGACTGAGACCCCTGTAGCAATTAATGACTCCTTGTCAGTGTTTGCTTTCAGCTTGGCTGTTCCAGTGTTGATAAAACCAACGTTCCTGTAACTGTGCAGTGTATGGGGCACAAGCAAGTCATTCAAGTGGGACTTAAAGTGAGGCTGCTGCTCCTCCACATCAAAAAGCCCCAGTTCAGGTGGTTTGGGCATCTGACCAGGATGTCTCCTGAACATATCCTAGACCAGGTGTTTTGGGCATGTCCAACTGAGAAGAGGCCCTGGTGCAAAAACACTGGAGAGATTATGTCTTCAGCTGGTTTGGCAATGCCTTGGTGTCCTCCCAGAAGAGCTGAAGGAGGTGGCTGGGGAAAGGCAGGTCTGGGTGTGTCTGCTCTCCTCTGTGACCCAGACCCAGAAAGACAGAAAACTGATGGATGGGATTCCTTACCAAAAACTATTATAATATTAGGCTTAGTATATTTTTAATCAATAAGTTGATCTGGAGAACTTACTTAGTCTCCCAGTTTTTTGTGGTAGTAAGAACAATATGTTTTTTCTGACTGAAAATATGTTAACTTGGATCTGTGGCAATAACTGTATTTTACCATCTTATAACATTTGAAACACTATACAATGATTTGTGTGTATGAACCAAATAAAGATGGAGGTGATTTTGTTGGAGTTCTTTTTAATGCCAAACCACAGCAGTTGGATCTAATCAACCCCTGCAACTTTACAAACCAGTAAAAGAAACAGGAGCCTTCATCCAGGTTCCCTTTCCTGCATAGTGACTTTCAATGCTGAATAACCTGGGACATTAACATAAAAATCTATTTAAAACACTCAAATACTATATACACAAAGTGCCATTCATCAATGCCTATGCTGTGCCTGCACCCTGCTCCAGTGTTTCCATATATTCACTAATTTGTTAGCCTCATGTATAAAGCTCTCTGTCACACACACACAGGCACACCAACCAGACCACACCAACACCTGGCAGTTGCATAAGTCCAGCCCCAATCTGATGGCATGATCTGGCTAATGATCTCTCAGCACACTGGCAGTAGATTACCACAATAGATTACTGTGCTGTCAGCACAACCACAGTCTTACGTCGACTGCAAACCACAATTTGCTGTGTATCACAGTCAGTGCAATGACCCACAACTGTTCCAGTATGCGCTGACAAACATACACACATTCAGGGCTCATGACAAATAGCACTAAGGCAGAAAGTCAGATGTTTGCACTTAAATTCTTTCTGTGATTTTTCAAGCTGTAACACCTTCCAGTATGTATTCAAGTTAAGATCAATAAGGTCCTTGAATGCAAAATAAAACTGATAATGACCTCTTAGATTTGTAAACATATATAATACATTTGCCAATATTCTAGTTGGTCGACTTTACACAGTTGTGCATGCTGGAAGCATTTTATTTACAACTTGCTCACTTTTAAAAATGTAGTTTTTAAAATATCATCAGAGCTTTACCAAAGGTAGTGCAGAAACAATGGCCGTTACCAAAGCATTGACACCCCAATTCCAAAAAGGTTGAGATACTGTGTAAAATGTAAATAAAAGCAGAACGCAATTATTTGCAAATCTCATAAACCCAAATTTTTTTTCACAATAGAACATAGAAAACACAGTGGCGCTCCATCAGGGCAAGCAAGGTAAGCAGTGCTTGCCTAGTGAAATCTAAAAAATAAACATCAATTAAAGCAATCTCTCTCCTTTTATCTTAAACAGTGTTCTTTCATTAAATTTCTCTCATGCCTGTTTGCATTCATCCTTTCCTCCATGGTGGCTACAGCTTGATAACGGAGCCACTAAAATCTGTATGGGGCAAGTGCTCTCATGGGCGTGTCCGTGTCCTGTTAGCAAAGGAGCGTGTCAAGCTCCAGGCACCAGCTTGTAGCAGGTTGTTTGCGCATGTGCATTGTAGATCAACCTCTGGTTTTTGACGGGAGACTGGCATGCTAGTGCAAGCATGCGAGTTGCGTTTGGTGTGGAAACAGCTAGCATTAGGAAGTAAACGAGCACTCTCATTTATCATTGTAACAGATACGTTTTCTCCTACTAACCACCTCGGCCAACATGTGTGATGTACAAAACTTTTAATAACTCGTTTAGCACATTAATAATGACAGCTTTAATGATGCTAATAAAACAGGCAAGTTGACCAGGTGCAGGTTCAACAGCACTTTCAGATTAGCATCTATGAGAAATGAGAAATCACATAGTTGACTGAATGCAATAAATTTAACCAGCTGTTTTGCCAACACTCTACCTTCATTTTTCATTAATATTTTTAATCCCCCTGTAGATACTGACAATTAACCACCTCACATACACGATGTGTACCAGATGTAGGCCTGTGTTTCTGAGCTCATGAACAACTGGTTTCTTGTTTTGTTTTGGGTTTTTTATTTTCAGATACATGGTCCTCAGTATATGATTTATAGAATATGATGCTGAACATTAAACAGAATATAAAGTATTTAAAATGAGCTCAACCTTAAACATATGTAGCAGTAATATAAATCCATTTAATGCTGATAGGGAGAATTTTTCTAAGGAATAATTATTTTTACTTTTGATACTGCACAATTTTCCAGTTATCCAGTCATGTGTAGCGAGGTGTTTTCATAGTGTTTTATTGTTTCTTTTGCTAAAGGAATGGTTCTAAAAAAATTCTCCACCACTCCTATTTGTCAGCTAACAGTAAATATTTTTTGGTAATATAGTATCTATTTATTTAACTATAGAAGTAATAATATTTTACATTTCTTCTTCACAAAGATGAAGATGTCCATATAGAGTGCAGACAGGCAGCACAAATGGTATGTTTCAATCTAATCCAATTTATCTTGTTAAATTGTTAACTAGTGAAGGAAGATGGGTTTTTTTCTGCTTGCCTTTCTGTAAGTCACTGCACACCACTCCTTTGTATATACCATCATGCACTGTGCTTAAGAAAAAATGACAGACAAACAAGAGGAACGAGAGCAGCACATCACAATATAAACTGCAATAAACTATTTTTTGCTTAATGATTTGAGAAAATGCAGTCTGTATAATATGTTTTTGTTACAAAAGTGCATGTTGGTCAATTAAGATATGGCAGGTCAGCCAGTGCTGACCTGCCATATCTTAATTGTGAGCACAGTCTAACACATCAGTCCAAAATCCCAATCATTTTAATGAGCCAACATGTGATTGAGGGCTGGACTAGAAAAATGCTCACATCAACATTATTAAGTTAGTGTTTATAATGTGCCATTTTGGAGCAATGGTTTATGTCAGTAATTAGGGCTGTGCCATATCATATCATCCACGACAATATCTGCATACATTTTTACATGAAATAAAAATGTCATATCGTGATATCACAACACTACAAATTTACATTCTCTAGCACACAACAACAACACCAGCTCAGGCATGTCTGAGAGCAAGAGCCGCATGTCAGCTTCTATTACAATTTAGTAACTAAAAAAGGAGCTACTTCAACAACCTCCAAGCACAATACTTATGTGTGAATTATAAACAAGAAGACTGTTACTGATAAACAACAAACTTGTTTCACCACTTGAGGCAAAAGCACACTGTCAAGTACAACCAGGCTATGAAGGCACGTGAGGAGATACTAGCTGCTGGTGATGTGTGACTCAACCAAGCATCGCTGGAGCACTTGCCAGTTGCACTCTATATGATCGAGTGATGTGAACATTAAGTGTCCTATAATGACTAGAACAGAAAAGTTCAAATTAAAGAGAAATGCTCCCTTGATCTCACTCTGAGCTGCTACATCATAGTATGACATGAAGTTTATAAGGGAAATAGATTCTTTGCAAAAAATTGCCAAGGGCCACCTTTGCCAAAGGCAGACTACCACCCCTACAGCACTGGATACCAGGGCTCAAGGATTCAGGTATTATTTGTCATCTGTCTGTGTGTGCCCCACATTAAGCTGAAATACTTATACTGAAATACTGTCATAATATCACAATATCAACAATATGCATTACTACAACAATAGGCCCACTGAGACTGGTGGAGAAAAAATATAGAGTCATGTATGGAGAGCTTTAGCGTTTGGGTTGATGATCAGGGATTGCCCAATTGCCCAAAAGCCACAAACTGTCCGACAGAGCCTTTGGAACAAAAGAAGGAAACACCTCAAACTTATCTAAGCAGCTCAAGGTCAGGCATCTAGATCTGTGTACAAGATGAGAGTCTCAGTTGTCACTTTCTACTGACAATATTTTGTCATCCAGAAATGTTACAGTTTGTGAACAGTATCACTCTTTAGAATCATACAATTTCCAAAGGTGTTGGTACCTTCTACCAAATTTCTGCAGGTCTTTTTTTTTCCTGAGCTCATATGTATATACATGAGTCTTTTTCAGCCTGATTTTTTCGCTAAATTGTACTGTGAACTGACAGAACTTATTGAAAGATGATACGGACAGAGAGTGCTGAGAAAGAGATGGAGTCAGTGTGAAGGCGCACAGAGTCGAAGAGGATAAAAATCTGATTAACACTCTGAGGGAGTTGTGCAAAACCAGAATGATTAATTGATATCCATGACCAGAAGTGCCTGTGTTTGAGTCTGTGGGTGGGAGTGTGTGCAGATATTTCAGTACATACCCATGATTGTGTTTGGGTGAGTCACACAATAAAAGGTGTTAGAACTCTGATTCCTACAGTGTGTGGTATTATTTGCCGTTTCCTGCACAGTAAGGATCCTGTACTGTGCTGCAAACTGTGGCAAACAACACAGTCAGCTCCATTTTAATCATTATAAATGCCCTACAATTATCTCTGACCGGTAAGAATTACAATGAGTCTGATAAAGCATAAGTTTCAGAAATTTTACAATGCTTTGTACCTTTGCAGTGACTTGAAAGAGGTTCTAACAATACCAGGGTAAGTGTTGTTACCCAGGTATTGTGATCATGTGAACAGTCATTATCGTTTAGCTGGTGTGTGTGTGTGTGTGTGTGTGTGTGCACGTGTAAAATGTACCATTTACTGTTTTGGGGGATTCAAATTTTAGCTTGTGCATGCACAAAAAGCAAAGCTCTCAGCAATTATCTATATAAAACTACAGAACAAGGTCCAGGTTCAGAATCTCATTACTAGCTTTTTATAATTTTTAGTGAACTCTTTGTTTTCTGCCATGAGAGTGGGTATTGTGTTGTGGCCTAATAAGCAGGAATTATCCTTTAATAAAGCTGAAAATAATTTCCAAATGCAAATTATTTTCCCTTTTTAACTTGTCTGCAATTTTTTTACACAAGAAACTTTTTTTAAGTGGAAAAAATGTCTATTACAGATGTATAATAAACTTTGGGAAACCAAGATGGCATCTTAAAATGCTCAAAATGTAGTCCAGGCCACAGACCAAATATTCATACGAAAGTTCTGGAACTAAATGTATATGGTTGGCAGAAAAAAAATAGATATATCAAATATTTTTCTATAAGCATAAATTGACTTGTTTAAACAACTAATAATTTCATCGCAAGATAAAGCTGATATATGAATAATTAACCTTAAGAATATTTTTATGAGCCTTTGTTTTATTGAATTATTCAAGTTCTGGTCTCTGTTTTTATGGGCTTTTGAATGTCTTTTAAGGTGGTTTACTAAGTAAGTAATTGTTCTTTGCCTTGAAAAAAGCTATACAAATAATCAAAAGTGAAACAAAATGCTTTACAGAGTATTAATATAAGCCAGTCAACGTCAAATATCAAAATGGACACACCCAAACCAAGCAAAAGAACACATAATACAAGCGTTACACAAATGCCTGTCTGAATAGATGAGTTTTAAGCTGCTTTTTAAAGCGGCCACAGAGACAAGGACATGAAGAGAGAATGGTAAACTTTTCCAAAGTTTTGGGCCTAAGGTTTGGAAGCCACAATCCTCCTTAGTTTTTTAACAGGTATATGGAATAACAAGAAGGCCCCTATCTGAGAACCAAAGAACCCACCTTGTAGTATAGGGGTGGAGCAAACTGTTCTAGTGTTAGTTTTGAATTCTTGTTTTTCATTAAGCTTCAATATTTTGAGTTTGTCATTTTCTTGTGTGTATGTTCTCATGTGTTTAGTTCTCTGTGTTTTCTTATCTGTTACTCCCACTGTCTCGTCTCTTTGTGTGTATGTCTTTGTCCTCTGGTGTTCCCCTGTCTCTAGCTTTATGTTTAGTGCAGGCCTTATTCACTACGTGTTTAGTAATGTGTCTTCTGAGTTGTTTCTTGTTTTACTTTGATAGATTGTATTCTCCGGTGTCTTCTTTGGGCTTTTTTCACTTCCTGTATAACTGGCTTGATTACTTGCTCAGTATATTAATAGTCCTGTTCTCCTCCTTTGTCTTTGTTGTGTCATCTGTGAATGTAGCTGTGTATGTTCCAGTTTGTGTCATTGTATGCAACCCCCTGTGATCTCCAGCCCTCACTTGCTCGCTGTGATTTTTGGACTTTGGTTTTCCTTTTGAACTTTTTTTTTTCAGACTTTGTAATCAGCTATTAAAATGTGCTTTATGTTGCATGTTCTTTGCCTCTTGCGTCTTACATTTTGAGTCCAGATTCAATGCACATCATTGTGACAGTAACTGAGAACTTAAGAAACTTAGCTAGTAATGTATTTTCTACTACCCAGTCCTGAAAGGCTTCTCACTGTTGCGTAAATAAATGACTAGGATTAAGGTGGCATCTAATTACTGAGGACCTGCATATAATTGCAGGCTGTAAGTAATCATGGCATTTTATTCTAATGCAACACATTTTCTGATTTACTCACAGTAACCAGGACCCTTGTCCATCTTGGCTGTTGTTGAAGCATCTTGCTGTGTGGATGGCTGTGAAGGGCAACTGAGTTGATGGAGACATTTCAATCAGTACCCTTTGCACCACAGGTCTGCACACACAGAGACCATTAAGAGGGTCTGGCTACTCTCTGGCTCTCTGCCTGTCTGCCCTTGTTTAACAAAGAGAATCTCTGATGGATTTCAACAATGGTTTTTGCCACACCTTAACCGATTCCCTCTCCACATACAAACAGGCTTGCACAGTGCCACCCCCACACACCAACACACAATAAATAAAAGCCCCTGGTTAAAATAAATGCTAAACTGTAAGATGCTTGAATGGATCAAGTGTTTGAGCATGGAAACATGAGTGTTTCAGACATGGATTCATCCATCTAACTGATGGCTTTATGTTGACTTTTATGTTAATGTTCAACAAACTATTTGTCATTTTAAGTGCACTTTAAAGAGTCACAACACCTGAATAATTTCTGGTGTAAGAGACACATTGCTGCTCTATTACAGTACACTATTGAACGTAATTTTTGCTCGTGTATTAAGTGTTATATCCTGATTAGTGATGCCTCAAAGATTAAAAAAAAAACTTTGCAAACTTTGCTTTTCCACATTCTGTCTCTTTAGCATTATTGAGGATGTGCCTGTCTTGTTTAAATAAACTGTTCCAACTGTCAATTGGCAAAACTGACAGGGATTCATGTTATTAAAAGCTCATTTCAGTTTAATTTTTCTCTGCACACTGTTCAATATTGTAACTACTGTGTCTCACAAACTTTGGACTCTCGGCCTCAGTTGGAAAGAGTCAGAAAACAAGGAATCCACAAACCAAGCCATCATAAGCACCCTGCCGCTTTGAAAACCCGCTCATCTGCTGTCTTCCACTGTTACAGTTAACTGAATATTTGTTAACATGAACAACCAAGAGTAGCTGTTTTTTTCATTCCCTTACAAGGCAGTGTGATGTAAAATATTCTCAGTGCACTAAAGGAGCATAATCTTACACAATACAGTAAAGCCAAACAATACATTAGAGCAATAACATTTGAATTGCCATCTGAAGGTACGCGTCTGTTGTTTTTCCTGTGCCAACACACCTCCAGTCTCTGCCTTCTGCAACACAGCACATAAATTAAAGTATTGCAGCACCAGAGGACATACCAAACCCACCCAGACAGGTAGAATGGCAACCTCTCCTTCAAGTCTAGACGATTTCCCAGTTTCACCTCTAAACCTGCCTCTCTCTGCCTTTCCATCAATGTGCCCGTGTTGATTCATCTCCATTCCTTCAATTTCTCTTAACTCCTCCTGAGTCCCACCAGTGTTTGACCTTCTAAACGATGCGCTTCCTCTCTCTCACTTGCTGTTGATCACCTCTGGTTGTTTTATTCTCTCTGTCCTCATTTCTTGACCTATTCCGTCACTCCCATTCTTTTCTATTGCTTGCCCTTAATCCCTACCCTTCTTTTGCCTTCTACCGTCCCTTCATCCAGACATTAGTGCTATCAAGGGAGGTCTGGAAGGGTCTTAAGGCAGCGGCCGCAAGGGGCCCTTATCCAAAGCAATGACACATTTCCAAGTCAAGAAGAATTTGTTATGTAACAGCTTAAAGCTTCCCGGCTTCTCTGGTGGGCCTTGCAACCAGCTGATATCTACAAATGTGCACACACATGCACAGATAAACACACACACACACACACACTCAGAAAGCAAAAGACAGACAGACAGACAGACAGAGAGAAAGAGAGAGAGAGAGAGATGAGGGACAAAAGATTAAGCTGGAGCTGAGCTCAAGAGGATGGAGACACGACAGAAGGAAACGGAGAGGAGGAGGGAGAGAAATAGGACAGGCAGGCAGCAAAGAAGGAAAAAGAGAGAAAATGGAAGAAAAAGAAGAGCTGAAGGGAAGTGGAAAAATCCGAGCTTAACCCTTTAGGGAAATAAAATAAATGAAAGAATGAGAAAAGTGAAAGGAAAAATTAAAAGAGATGACCTGAAAGAAAGAAGAAGAGGTCATGAAGATATCTACCAAACACAAAGAACATCCACATTTAAAAAAAGAAACAGAGAAGCAGTCAGCCATCTGAGTGCTCTATCCATAGAGACATAAACATAAAGATGGGAGCAAGAACAAGGGACACAGTTGGATGGCAGCCTCTGAAAAGATGATGTTTGGCAAATGGCTTAATGAATCTTTCAGAGAAACAACGAGGGGAGTAGGAGGATAAGAAGAAGAAAAAGAGGAGGAGGAGGGGAAAGTTCATTTTGAATAATTGACTATAAAAGCTACCACACTAACACAGAACATCTCAGGTGGTTTATCCAGATGCATTATAAATTTGAACAATATATATGCTCATGTATCATGAATGTTATGTGAGTATGCATGTACAGGTCTTTCTGTGTTTGTATCAACCAGTCTTCGAAAACCATCCCAGTGAGGACAGTTTAGCATTGTGAGGACATTTTAAAAGGCAGTCTTAGGAATCTGGATGTCCTAAAGTGCAACATGGGTTAACCATATATGAATTTCAGAATAATGTTCCTCAACGTAAAATTGCAAAGACTTTGAATATCTCATTGTCTCCAGTGCATAATATAATCCATAGATTCTGACAATCTGGAGAAATCTCTGTGTGCAAGGTACAAGGCCAAAAATCAATACGCATGCCCGTGATCTTTGGACACTCAGCTGACACTGCATTAAAAATAGACATGATTCTGTCATGGAAATCACTGTTTGTGAAAACAGTTCACCGTGCCATCCACAAATGCAGGTTAAAGCTCTACCATGCAAAGAAGAAGTCATATGTGAACATGGTGCAGAAATGCCGCCATCTTCTCTGGGCCAAAGCTCACTTAAAATGGACTAAAGTGGAAAACTTTTCTGTGGTCAGACAAACCGAAATTTGAAATTCTTTTTGGGAAACATGGACATGTCTTTCAAACTAAAGAAGAGTTGTCATCAGCGCTTGTTATCAGCACTCAGTCTTAAGTTTCAGTCTTTTTCAGAGAATACCTTGCATATTTCACCAAGACAATGCTAAACCGCATACTGCAGATATTATGACAGCATGGCTTCATAGAAGAAGAGTCCAGGTGCTCAGCGGCTGCAAACAATTAGGACATCATGAAATAAAAAACATGACAAAGAAGACCCAGGACTGTTGAACAGCTAGAATCCTCTATTAGACAAGAATGGGAAACATTCCTCCCAAAAGTCCAGCAACTGGTCTCCACAGTTCCAGAAGTTTACAGACTGTTGTTAAAAGAAGAGGAGATGCTACACAGTGGTAAACATGGTTTATGAGATTGCATTCTGTTTTTATTTACATTTTACACACTCAACTGCATTAAGAAGTTTATTCATTTACTTTCATTCCAACATGTTTAGTAGTCTGTGGTTAGTTTGGAAAATCTAGCTCTTACCAGCATAAAAAAAACTATTTTTTTTTCTCGTTCGTCCTCATCCTTATCTGGTGCTGCAGTGTGGCTGGTATTCTTTTTGTGTGTGTAGTCATGGTAATATGTGGTACTAGAAACATCATCAATAGAGGGAACTATAAAGTTTGAATATAGGCAGTTTTTATGTTTGTTTGTCTTTCTGTGGACAGATTAAAGCATCAAAACTGGGAAGAATGCATTCATGGAATTTTACAGGTGTGGAGTTGGAATCATCAGAAGTTACAACTGGTGTGATCCCATCTCAAAATGTCTCTTATTTTGGTTTGTGGATAGACAAGGCATGTAGAACATTAGCTGCACCTCTAGAATTGCACTTCAGTCTTTTGTTAAATAAAGCTAATTTCAGATACAGTTGCCTAGCAACAAAAGGGACACATTGGGTCATTGACGTCAATAACTTTTTCAGGATAGGGAAAAAAAGAGTCTTTTGATTTATGTCCAGTTAAAACATCAGCAGACTGGGACAGATTATCACTTATGTGTGTCCCTGCCTTAAAGAGACCTTTGAATTTCAGAAACCCAAATAATCCATTATCCTGGACTTGAGAAATCCAAACATGCTAGCTAGAAGAGGAAAAAGTTTATAATTTAGATTGGGGGGTGGGGGGGGTGGGGGGGGTGACAAAAAGGCAGATTTCCAATACATATAGTTAAATAAGTTTAAGGACATAATACTCCTTTAAGTATGTGATTCACTTGTTACAGCAGCGCAAGGGACAGGAAGAAAAAATGAATGAATTAGAGATATATTAGAAAAATAAAAACAGAAAAGAAAAAACAAAGAAAAAATTGTGTACAAAAAAGCCAAAAAAGGGATACTATTCCTACGTATCTCTATGTGTTATCTTCATCAACTGCCTTGTCCTAATGCATGTCATTGAGATGTTAAACCTTTCGCAAACACATCTTTAGATTTAACTAGTTCAGAAATCCCGCATTACATATCACAGCCTTAAACTCTGTATAAAAGATAGACGCATCTTCTGGGTCCGAAAAAGTGCCTTGAACCTGCATTCTTTATCATTTCCAGCAGGGGGATCTGTGGTTGCAAAAAGCAATGCTTCATCATCCTTTTCTCTGCCTAAAGTAAACACTTTCCTGATGAACAAGCTCACTGTATTATTTAACACAATTATTCATTAGCACAAATATTAATTAACAAGTATCGCCCAGTTAATGAACAAAAAGGCATCTTTTTACAGGGGATTTCCTAGAACTTAAATATAATTTAACCACCCAGTCCATGCTAGCCTGGCTCCACAAAGGATGTCTGCGAGTACAGCCTTCAGAGGACTGTGCTTCAGGAGACCAGCATGGGATCCACAGGGCGTGTAATGAAGCTGACAGATCTTTGATCGTAGGAAAGCTATCTAGAGACAATAACAAAGGCAACCGTTAATCCTTCCACAAGTTAACCAATATAATCTTTGTGAGTTTGACTTAATCTAGACAGAGCTTTAGATTGAAGGCTTTCCTGTAGTCTCTCTCTCAGCTCGAGCTGAACTAGAGAGCAAGTGAGTTTGAGCTGTTAGGGAGGGGCTGTAAAGAAAAGTGTGAGCTTGATTTATAACAGAAGGAGGAAAAATGAGAGCCTCAAAGCAAAAACTATCAGAAAAAGTAATCATTTATCCCAATTATTTTGTCTTCATAATCATCGGAAGCCAAAAGTGTCAAATTTTAATTAAAATGAAGTTTTGATTAAGCAACCAGGCCTAACATCTAAAAGGGTATGCAAACCAGAATGCTCTCTTTTTAATGTAACATGATCCAAATTTGTGCCCTCACAACTATAGAGAAATGTGCGTGTGTGCGTGTGTATAAAATGTCTGTGTGTGCTGGAGGAAACTCCTAAAGCAGCAGAAATGTCTCCAGAAGGCTCCACAGCAGACAGTCAAACACTGCATCTGACAGACAAGTCCAGCACTGGCCCAGACAGCAGTTATGCAATGCCCTCCAAAACCAATGTACACACAGAGACATGTCAGAGCAGTGACTGGACTGCAGCCACACACAAACGCACTTATAGAAAACAGTTGCTATTGCTACTTCTAATTTAAATGTGATGTCAGCTGCTGCCTAGCAACCCCAGGTGAAGGACAATGGATGGGATAATGAAATTGAAATCCTCCCAGTCTTCTTATTTTGTGAACAATCTGAACCAGGAGAAAGGAGGACAGTCATTTGTGTGTGTGCTACTGTTAAGTGTACAAAAACCCAGGGTTACACCCATTTCCTGTGTGAGTGCCTGAGCCCGAGAGGATTTCCGCAACGAAACATGTGTATTTAGGCTGCACTGATGTGTGCAAGAAATCAGCACTTTCAAACTAAAAAGTTTTTCATCCCCACTACCACCAAGTGTTTGCTCAAGAGGCCATAGTTATGTTGCTATTTTTTTATTAGGTCTTTACACTTTTGAAAAGACTAACTGCAAATTACTGTTTGATGTTATATAAATAAAACTGAATTGAACTGAGATGAAAGAGCAAAAGTATGAAACATACTGCATATCATACAACATATCTGCTTGAACAGCCCTGTTCTAACATCATACTTACGTGGGTTCCCAGAGTCAGAGTCATGATGGCTTTGTGCAGCTGTGGCTGAGTTTCATTACAAATCTGATAAATAATTCCCTTGAGCTTTAAAACTGGCCCTCTCATTTCATGTGTGAACATAAGAGTGCATTCCTGGTTATGAATGAAGTGTGTTTTGTAGAGCGGTATGCATTTTTTTCCTATAGGCACAAATTGTACTGTCCATATGAGTTACACAGATAAAGGTCTGGGACTCCACCACCCAAATGATCATAAGCCATATGTGCTTTGGATGACTTCCCTTCAAGGTCGTCTTCTTGTGCACCTCCTGATTGCTTCCACTGTGACTGCTATTTTTAGACTGTTCTGTGGAAGTCTTGTTGTTATTACTCATGACTGCACATCTGTGATTTCATCACAGACATCCAACCTTTATGTCAAACTGACCTGACTTTCACATCGAGGAACACCACTAACGTCGAGACCTAGGTTATAGCTGTAGAAGCCAGAGAGAGCTGCATCAAATCAAGACCCTGTTTATTTATTTTTAACATAAACAGAGATGTATGTGAATGAGAGCATGAATGGTTGTCATTGTTTTCCCTGAATAGTCTTGGGGAAAACACTGAGCGGCAATGACCTAAACTGTGGTGAATGCCATTATGTTACCAATCACTAAAGTGTTTTGGCAACACCACACACAGCCACCATTCACCACCTACCCTACTCACCAGATTTGGCTCCCTGCAACTTCGTCCTCTTCAGCAAAAAGAAATTGAGGTTGTAGAATTGCTATTCTGACAGAATGGAGAAGATCCTGCTTTACCGAGGCACACATACAAGTAGTCAGAAGGACTTCCACATAGAGTTCTAAAAATAGCAACAGCACTGAAAGAGGTCTTGAGCTGGAAAAGAAGATGACCTTAAAGGCTTAAAGTTTAAAGTTTTGGGGTTTTTTAGTTCAAAACTTGATGACTGTACCTTGTACCTGTGATTTTGTGCAATGAATTTAGGTCAAAACTATAACTAAAAGGTCAAGCTGCACAGTGGTGCTGTGGTTAGCACTGGTGCCTCACAGCAAGAAGGTGCTGGGTTTGAATCGATGGGCTGGAGTTTGTATGGTTAGGTGATGCTAAATTGCCTATAGGTGTGAATGTGAGCATGAATGATTGTCTGTCTCTTCGTGTTAGCCCTGTGATAAACTGGCAACCTGTCCAGGGTGTAGCCCACCCTTTGCCCTATCACAGCTGGGATAGGGTCCAGCCCACAAACCCCTGCCCCCGTCCCACCACAACCCTGAATTGGGTAAGTGGAACAAAATGGACAAAGGTCAAACCCTAGATCAGCAGCCCTCTGTACACTGTGTGATAAAGCTTTAACTGAGGCTCCAGTACTATATGTGCATCCTGGAAAAAAGGAATGCCATCTTACTGTAATGATCATAGCATATGTTTCTATGTCTTTTCCCTAACTTCTCCTTACTCGTTAATCAATCTGGATGAAACTTACTATATAAGCTGCCTAGGGTAGCAAGATTATCAACATCTATATAGCTTTTGGGAGTTATTTTTTCTAACACTCAAATTCTTACAAATTATATATATTATGCGTAATGGCTGACCTCAAAACGAGTTGTGACATTGCGTGTACGTTCCTGCTAGTCTGAGAATTGTCCTCTTACAAATTATATACAGTTTGGCAAAAAAGTATTTAGTCAGCCACCAATTGTGCAAGTTCTCCCACTTAAAAAGATGAGAGAGGCCTGTAATTTTCATCATAGGTATACCTCAACTATGAGAGACAAAATGAGGAAAAAAAATCCAGAAAATCACATTGTCTGATTTTTAAAGAATTTATTTGCAAATTATGGTGGAAAATAAGTATTTGGTCACCTACAAACAACCTGTAACTTCTTCTGTAAGAGGCTCCTCTGTCCTCCAGTCGTCACCTGTATTGATGGCACCTGTTTGAACTCGTTATCAGTATAAAAGAC
>VUQS01070872.1:0-25127 GCA_015108495.1 Heterochromis multidens
AGGTGGGGGAGTGGAAGCAGGGAAAGGAGGTGGGTGCTTGCTGCTGTGAGAGGGGGAGGAAGGGGCAGAGACCGAGGGGGCAAGCAGGCGGTGGACGGAGGTTTGGATCTCCGCTTTCCTGTCGGGCTCAGCAAGGCTGCTGGAGTCGGCCGATGAAGGAGGGTTCCACAGCGGCTTCAGGGAGACTGATGAACTCGATCGAGACACTAAAACATCAAAACAAACACACACAAGAGGAGCCATTTTGAAGGCGAAAAAGTTATTGTGACTACTGACAAATCATACATATATTTATGCACAAGAATATGACATTCTGCACCAACCTCGGGTTTTGCCTTCTAGGTCTCTTTGTCCTGTAGGCCTGAGAGTGGGGAACCCTCCAGAAAATAGCCCACTCAAAGATGGTCCTAAAGGTGCCATCCCACCTGATGAGGCCTGAGAAGCACCAGCATTTCCGGGTGAATCCCCAGTGCTAGCCTTGGAATCTGGGGAACACCATATGCACACATGCATTACTGAAATAACAGCAGTGCAAAGGCATCAGTGGCAATTAAATCATGTGGTTGATCACATATGTTCTTTTAATGCAATATTTGTTTTAAGTATATTATGTATTAATTAACTTCATACATAACATTGTCTATTTTATAAGCTCATGAGTGTTGTTACAGTGAGAACTAATTTTTAGCGCTGGAAAAACCATAATAAAGCTAAAAGCAAAAACTCAAGGAGCATGTGTAATTTTTGCACCACTTCACTTACTTAACCTCCCTGAGAACTAACTACACTTCCTCCTTACACGTAACTGACACGGTTAACGTCTATTTATTGGCTACATTTAAGATGAGATATTTTCACTAACTCAGCAATTTACCATAATAACAAGCCAGTGTGAGGCAACTATTTCTGAATATTTTAACTTTAAATTTCCTTTTAATATCAAAACTATTTCAAATAACTTTTCCTGAATCGTGCACCCAAGGGAAACCGAACACAATTTACTTTCTAAGTAAAGCTCTGTAGAAAAATTGATTAACTTGTGCTATAATAAGCTAGAATGGAACAGAATGCCTTTATTTGTCATTGTACGGCTGTACAACTAAATTTTGAGCATCTCTCTAAGCGGTGCATACAAACAAGATGCAAGATGAAAATTTAAGGTCAAAATTTTCCCAAGTGTATTTTTAACAGAGCAAGGGATTTTCAACATAGAATTTCTAAACATACTAGTTTTCTTTAGAAAGCATAAATTATTTCTATTTGCACACAATAACAGAATTATTTCAGGAAAAAAAAAACAAAAATGACCAGGGTCAATATTATTAGCTCCCTGAAAAACTGACCTTTTTATTAGCACAAACCACTGCTGTGCAATGATGTGCTTTAACTTCGTAATGCTGAAAGCTTGTAAAATCAAGTCCAAACTGAGGGTTATTCTCTGATTTACAGACAGTATAAAAACTTCAGCAAGTGTTTGAGATGTCACTTGAGAAAGCATCATGCCAAAAACAAAAGAAATCAGTTTAGACTTGAGAAGAAGTTTTGATGCTCACAAAGCAGGAGATGGATATACAAAGATATCACAGCGTTTCCAAGTTTCAAGAACTGGAGTGAGAAGTATCATCAAGAAATTCAAAGAGCCACAGAGTACAGAACAAGCCTGGCAGAGGTAGGAAGCAAAAAGCTCAAAGACTCTGGAAAGAAAAGTAGTGAGAGATGTGACTGAAGACCTTAGAACAACTGTCAAGACACGAGTGAATGACTGAGCCAAGTCAGGAATTGTAGTCTCAAAGAAGACAATCACTAGAACCCTGCACAGGAATGGACTGCGAGGTTGGAGACCAAGAAAAACTCCACCTCTGCAGAAGAGACACCTTCAAATCAGACTGAAGTACGCTAAGGACAACCTGGAGAAAGATTATGCAGACTGGAAGTGTGTGCTTTGATCTGATGAGACTAAACTAGAGCTCTTTGGGCACAGAGACGCTGCTTATGTTTGCAGAAAGAAGGGAGAGGCGTACAACCCAAAGAACACCGTCCCCAATAGAGAAACACGGTGGTGGGACTGTTATGCTGTGGGGATGCTTTAGTGTGTCTGGAACTGGGAATCTCGTCAAGGTGGATGGAATCATGAAGAAAGAAGGATATGCGAAGATTTTAAAAGCAGTCAGCAGCAAAACTGGGTCTGGGTCATCGCTTTGTCTTCCAACGCAACAACAACCCAAAACACACGTCACTCCTGGTGAAGAACAACCTCCAGAAGACCAAAGTGAACGTTACTGACTGGCCTTCACAAAGCCGGGACTTGAATCCTAATGAATGTTAGCATCGGGGGGCTAATAATTTTAACCCTGGTTTTTGGTTTTTGTGCAATTATTTTGTTTCTGTGTGCAAAGTAAAATAATGTAAGCATCCAAAATAAAACCAGGATGTTTGGAAAAGCTGTGTTAAAAATTCACTGCTCTGCTTAACAGCATTTGGAAAATACTTTAAAATAAATGAAATTTTCATAGGTGGGCTAATGATCCTGTCCTCATCTGTATATATAGATATAAAAATATGACAACTTAAATTAGAGAAAGAAAAGAACAGTATAAGTTAAAATACGCGCACAGTACACACACACAGGAATTACGAGAAATACATACACATATCTATTTCAGTCTTTAGTGCTATTGCACAGGGTGTTCTGAGTGGTGACAGTGCACAGTGTTATGAGATAGAGATTGTGTCAGTGTATACACTAGCTGTCTGTCTGTTCTTCCTGCATCTTTATCGGCTATAGGGCATTCCTTCCTGAAGTGTGTACTAGCCTGTGTGTATTCAAATATAGCACAAAGAAACCAAACATCCCCCCCAGTCTTCTCCCCTTCCTTGTCCTTCACGTTCATATTCTGAGTGTTTCACATTAACACATCACACTGGCATATTTCAAACTACAGATACACATTATATATATATATGAAGCGCCCATTCACCTACGAGAGTGGCTGAGTCAGCGCTACTGTGATGTAAGAAAGTAACATTTACTGAACACACATTGAGTGTGTCTGTATGTGCATGATGGAGGATGGTAAGGTTGTGGGACGTACTATTGACGACAGGGGCGCTGCGGTCATTGACCTGTGTGACTTTCCTGAGCTTGGTTCCTTTCTGGATGTCAGCCAACAGGGCATTCCTTCCACCTCCTCCTCCTCCACACAATTGGAGCTTGGGAGGCTCTAACGGACACTGTCTCAGAAGAAAAACAGAGCTTTGAAGTTTGAAGACATCACCTTGGATTTAAAAAACACAATTTTCTCATATTAGAGGCTATGCAATTCACAAAAATAGTAACACTTTAAGGGCAAATGAACTGAACTGTTAGTATCCAGCTGAGGTGAGATCATTATGCAAAGGTAATGAGGTGTGAGAAGACGAACAAACTGTAGAAACAAGAAAAGAAGTAAGATTGGAGTGGGTCATTTTTTGTTTATGTAGATAGAGGTAACTGCTGTATCCAGTATCTACTGAGCCATGTCTTTGCCCTGTGTGCTGGCTGCAGCAGCTCATTTAACAAGAGGACACCGTGAGCCTGCTGTGGTAACATAACACTCTTTTGCTACTGAGAGTCTACTGTCTACTGTGTGTGTCTAAGTCTGTGTGTGTGTTTGTACACTAGCTCAATTAATAATGCAAATGAGATCCAGATGGTTGATGATCAGCAAGAAGGACACAATTGCATAGAAGAGTTGCTGGAAGAGTCTTATACCTGTGGCAGGGCAGCACTAGGTGGCGGTGGGGGTGGTGGGACCGCTGGTGGAGGCGGAGGGGGAGGAGAGGGAGCCGGCATGCCTCAACCTCAAATACCTGCAGAAGACAAAGCACACTCTATTGCTGGAAACAAAGTTGCCCCTCTCCATGCAGTGCTTCAAGGTTTTTGTTCACTCCACGTCAGAAGCGGCTACTGTGTAACGGGGCACAGTCGATGACCTCTCACCCTCTTCCCTGAACAGGAAGAGCTTTCACCACCATACAGCACAAAACAGGAAACAGCAAGCACTCCATACTCTCCAGAGAAATCTGACACATCTCCTCTGGCCCTGCTCGTCTTCTTCCCACAATGCCCCACAGCACATTACTTTGGACGAGAACAATGGCGAGTGTTGTGTGAACAGTAATGGACCCCTACCCTTTATTCGATTCAGTGTCCAAAGGCATTTACTGCAGTAACTTCATGAAACGTAATGGAAAACAAATTAAGGAAAGTCCAAAGAAGAACACAACAGTGTGCAAATACATTGTTCTATTCTTTTATCTTTTAGGTTATACTGAACATATAACTGTGTAAAGGAAGTCTTCAAGAGATACTGGTTCAGTAATCAAAGCCTCACTAAATGTCCACTACAACAACTTTCCAGAAACAGCTCATGTCCAGAGTCATGTCACATGTTTCAACTTTTACAGCTAATAAACGGCCCACAGTGACAGTCGCTGACACGTCCACCCACCATCTTGACATCATGCATTTTTGATGAGCTGTCTTCCACGGCTGATGAGCTGAAAACAGCCTGAGGTTTGTGCACATTTGGCTCCCCGTGGTATTTGCACATGCTCCTTCTTAGCAATTTAATAAAGCACACAACAGAACCTGTTTTTGTTGGACGCATCTCTCTTGTCATCTGCACTGGTGGAAGATAACTAAGTACAATTACTCAAGTACACTATTTCAGTCCAAATTTTAGCTTTTGCACTTGACTATTTAAATTTTAGGCAGTTACAAGTTTCCATACCCTTTCCATCCACTGATCTCCAAATGGGATAATTAATTAAAGAAACTGAGGGACTGGGTGTTTTTGCATGGGTGGAGAAAATTTGCTTACTCCTTAATCTTTTTACAGTCCTCTTGTATTAGACAGGAAAAGTTGAAAACACAACTGTTCTGTGAGCTCAAGAGAGTTTCACTTTTTGGAAATGGCTTTCAAAGCATAGCAACCTCACAGAATGATTCTTTGTTGTGGCTTAAACAACTAAACAGCATAGAAAGTGTGCTGAAATTACCTTAACCTTAAACCTTTACAGCTATAAAATGAATCACACGCATTTATGCAGCAGTGAGCTATCCAAAGGCATCAGATAAGATATTAAAACACTAACAAGAAACATTTTACAGCACAAAAGGTACTTTAATTGTACGATTAGTACATACCTTTACTTGAGTAAGTAAAGGATCTGAATACTGCTAGTGGCTTTCTGTCTGTGTGCAGTTCATGCTTCCCCTCTTTGCAACTGGCAGGCTGTCCTCCGTTGCTATTTCTATCTTTATAACTGTGTCAAGCAGCTTCTGTGACACTGCCAGTTTAGCTCTCTGAAGGGGCAAAGCTGGACACTGGTTAGCTGAGCTCTTACAGAGCAGGTGGGACAGTGAGTGAGGTGAGTACACCTCTCACAGCAGTTGTTGCTTTTCTTTGAGCCCCAAGTATGGCTTGATCTGATGTGACAGTTGCTGCAGCCTAAACTGAAAGGTTCACACATTTTTATTTATCTTTATTTTTTATTATTTATTTATTTATTTTGTAAAAGACATGAAAACCGTTGTAGCTCCTTATTGAGCATAATGGTAGGACATTTTTATCATCTTTACAAAAATCCCAACTCATTTGTGATCATTGTTGACAAGGAACGGCTGATTTTGCACATGCAGAAAGCCGGTGTCAGCACAACACAATGCTTTGAAGTCATCTCCATATATGGTTTATTTATTTATTTTGTATTTATTTATTTGCCCATAAAAACTAAAACTTTGTTATTTAAAGTAGCAGCAAAAACAAAAGTGTGCCTCCAATAAATTTTTTATGCAACTGAAAGGACATCAACAAACGCTGGGTACACTTGATGCGCCATGCCCGCACAGGGAGCTCGAGCAAATGCAGCTCATCTGCTGTAAACAGTTCTGTCTGAACCTGCATTTTTAAACATTTCGTTACAAAGTCCTGTAGGAATAAAAATGACTGCCCATTACACGCAGAAGTGCAATAATTAAGAAACTGCCATACCTTCAGAAAATGTCAGAGCTTCACCTGTTTGCAGAGAGAGCTTCAGTGTGATGCGTAGCACAGTGCCCTCTTTATAGCGGGACAGTTGTGAGAAAGTTCCCAAGTTATTTTTAGTCGAATGAGGACACTTCTTATCAGACGCCTGGGTTGTCAACTGAACTTTGTGGCGCTCTTGCAAATATCTCAAAAAGTTCCACAAACTTTATTTTGTTTCATTTCTGTGTCCATAGCGGAGACGCTGACGACATTACAGCACAATAGCCCTGGCTGTTTGCGGTTTATTCCCTTGGAAGCGCAGCGCCGGAGGCGCACAGAGCAAGGCCACACCTCACCGCTCCACAGTCAACGAGAGAGAGAGACAGAGAACTCGGATCGGTATCATTGCCTGTGTTCGTACTGTAGGTGCCAAGAAACTTTCCCTCTCATTGAATTACACCCATGAAACAAAATAAGCATTGTGTATGCACGACTGCGGGTTCTGGCTGCGCGGTAAAGACGTCCGCAATAACTTTTATCCCCCCAAAAAACAAATACAGTATGTTTTATAAGTATATTTTTTCTTTTAAGTATATTCATTTGCAGTTTGTTGCTGTATGATAGCCTACTGAAGGTACATTATTGCCCCTTGTGTTTAAGATATGATATTACAAGTCGTCCTCGTTGATTTGTGCACGTTCAACTTCAAAATTGTATATGATTACTTAATGCACTTTAATTATAGAGCAGCAGTGAGACATTCTAATGTGATTTCATTTTAAAAACTATATTACTTATAACCTTTGGCACACACACAGACACACACCTTAAACAGTGAGAAAAGAATGCAGTGACACTGGCATACTCCTCCCTTTAACTGCCTGTGATTCACACCTGAGCTTAACATCCACTACACACGTTACATAATTGGCTGTAATTCCTTGTGATTGCTTTTTTTTTAGACAATGTGATGAGAACACAAGAAGTTGTAGGTCTCAACACAGCTGCCAAATGTACTGACACATTTTTGTTCCACTCAAGCTTCAGATTTTCTTGTTTATTGTTTTGATGTGTTTTTCCAGGGATAAAGTTATTTTAATGGGGACAAAGAAAAAACCGTTGCACTGTGTGGGTGAAGCCATCGATAAAGTGGGATTTGTGAAGCACACAGACACACACTGATTAGCTGTAGCAGATGTCAGATTTATTTCTCATATTTTGCCTTCATGTAAAAGTATTCCCAGGCCATCTAAAAACACAGCAGTCCCAAAAAGGGAATCGACATCATTTCCTTGTCCACATCTCATCCAGCTGGATATTAACACGTTAGCTTTTCATTTCAGCAGCAGTGGCTTTGCTTAAGGCCTTAGGCAATATGTCAATTTTAATCCTTCATCAAAATATTTCATGCATTTTGCTGGCAAGTGTTTTGCATCTGACTAAAAACTGCTCACAATTTATTTTCTCTTTTGTTCACACACATAATGGAACCATTTACACCTTCATAAACACCCTTATAACCCTTGTAAAAAGCATTGTAAAATTATCGTCACATTTGTCCTTCATTATTAGGTCTATATTATTACATATTATTATATATATTATTCTTATTACACACAAAAAAATTAAACATCTTATGAGCAATATCTTCCTGAAACACATAATGAGCACTGAAAAGAAAACGGCATTCGAAGGTTGTGTATTTAAAGGGGATAGTACAGGATAATAATTACACTGGGCTCATAAGTGCTCACTGTTTTAAGACTATCTCCTGAGTTTTGTAAGTGGAATATTGCTGACATTGTTTTCATTGCTTTCTGGCAAAGTCCATCAACAAATGTCCAAAATCTTTTTTTGTCATATTATTTCAATATAGGTCTAAAACGCATGCTCATCATCTTCATCATCACCATCATACAAAAAATTAAAAATCAGCAGACTTCCTGGCATGCCTCATGAGAGTGAAACATCTTCATAGACCTTGATCTCTCCTTCTCCTTTTTTTCAAGCATCTCTGTAAAGCAGTCTTTGATCCCCTCCTTTTCCTCCTTCCTGTCACCGTGTGTCCTCTCTTCCTGATGCCACATTCTCTGTCTCTTTCTCCTCAATTGGAAGAGTTGAACGAATCTTCTTCTTTTCTTTGAATCGACCCGAGCGTGATATCTTCATGTTCCTGCGACAAGTCTGCTCATTGAAGACCGAGTTCAGCTTGGAGTCGTCGAAGGTTTCATCACTGAGTAGGTTGGAGCTGTTGTTGGACTCCTGCTGGGAGGTTTTGGAGGTTGCAGCAGGGGGTTTTGACCGTAGTGCAAAAGGGTCAAAGTCTGGACTAAGGGGGTTAGATGTGTCCTTGGGGGTTCCACTCTTTTTCTTTGGCAGGAATGCCTTCCACCATGGGGCCCTCTCTGTCATCTTTGACTGAAGGGACGGAGAGACCTGTAAAAAAGAACACATGTCATCACTAATTCATCTGACTTTAAGATCTTCTCATCCTTTCCAGTATTTGTTCTTTAATGTAACTCCCTTTGAGAGGTCAGTTTCTCACATTTTTATGAAATATTTAAATTCAAATCATTCTTTCAAAAACAGTAATATTTGTAAAATTAAAAATCTGTTAGTTTGTTTAGTATTCATGCTGCTCTCCAGCGTCATACTCATACTCATATTCACTGCAAATGCAGTTTTTGTTTTAATGTCTTAAATTAAACTGTGCCTACATTTTTGGCTATCCAGATCTAATTATACTTAAATTGTACATGGGTGAGACAGTGTCTTGGCAACTAATCCTATGAATAACCAGTGTAACCATATTTAGCTCCTCTGTAAAACTGGTTTAATGAGTCTGAGAACGGAAGTGCAAATCCAAGCCGTGATTCACAGGTGAACAATACGCAAAAAGCTCTCAGAAACACTTATCCTACCTGTGTTGCAAGAGGTGGTACGGACACTTACAACGACCCTAATAAAAGTGTCAGTGTCGGGCTTATAATCGTGATGAGCTGTCTATCCACAGAATTCGGTATACTCTTCTTCACTGGTGCAACAGTGACAGCTCAGCAGTGACAACAGTCCTTCAAAGGGTCGTAGAAGTATCCATCTTACGCACGAACTAGGTATCCTGTCCTCACATTTCCCAGAACCAAAACCCTTTATTTTTTTTCTGTTGCGCTTATCAAATATCTCACCTCTGCTGTTCAGCAGTTCTTGATAAAAGAAAACAAATGAAGTGACACATTTATAAGGAGCGGCTTACACTAAACCAGCAGGTTTCCGCCTCCGAAACTTTGATGAAGATACACCTGTCCTCCATCCTGATTGGACGCTTTGTGTCTGTCACGTGAGCACCGCTCAGGTAAATACATTGAGATGGTAGGCGGGGCGTGTGGTTGCATGGCAACATACCCCATGGGAGCGTGCAGCCTCACCAGTAACAAAAAGAAGAAGAAAAAAAAGTCCTTTGTTATGTCGGCCCAACCCAAGCCAGAGAGCTAAATGGTGTTTCAGTGTTTGGACGCCTTGTTTTTTTATGCTTTGGCTTGTCGTGCAAAGGAGAGGAATGGGGTAGTGAGACGTTTATTCAACGAGTTAATAGTGCAGTTAATACCCGGCGTAGCTGGATTGCTGCTCGGCAGCGTTCAGTTCAGCTGCATGGATTTAAATTACAACCTGAGTTAAAATCATTAGATGAGCGCGCTGGGAACAACGAATTGAGGTGTCACTTGACATCACTTTACTGCTCTAAACGTGCACTTGTTTCTGATGTTAATTCACATTTAGTGACATGGAAACACTTTGGCACTTTTCATTCAGTTTCATCCACTGAGGTACTCTCTCATGTGTTCTTTCCGGGTGCCTTTGCTTGTCCCCGTAGTGTACTTTAAAGTCCATCTCTGGAGTCTTTCTGGTCCATGTGTTATTGTGTTTATATATATATATATATATATATATATATATATATATATATATATATATATATATATATATATATGTATATATATATATATCTCCATAGAGACAGCAGTCTACCAAGATTGTGCAAAGGGGCCCCAGAGACTATCTAACACACAGCAGCAGGATGTAAGATGCAAGCTAGGACTGCCTACATTGAGAGACACAACCAAGTGGCTGGGATGGTGTACAGGAACATCTGTGACGCAGAAGTCCCCAAGTCCTGATGTGAGACACCACCAAGCTGGTTGAGAACAACAGGGCTAAGGTCCTGTGGGACTTTGAGCTCCAGACGGACGAGCTGCCGCTGGCCAACCAAACAGACTTAGTGGTGGTTGACAAGGAGCAGAAGACCGCAGAGCACAGTTGGTAGGTAAAGTCCAAAGTAGGAACTGTAACTCCAAAACTGGAAGGGAGGCTCCAGCAGATTCCAGCCACAACATCAGAGGCCACTGTCCAGAAGAGTGCACTCCTCCAGGACCCGAGTTTGAAGAACACACACATACCACCCCTGAGGGGGTGAGAGGGAGATGTAGACAGATAGATAGATAGATGCTTTGTGTATTCATATATTTTACCTAACTGTACAGAAGGAAATACTGTGCATATTTTACACCATGATGGCCTTAATCAAAATGATACATTTCCTTGTAATTGAATAAGAGGAAGAAAATGGATGGATAGCTGGATTTTCCTTGTAATGGATCTGTAGTATGACTACATTTACCCATGTAAATCTTCTGTATACTTTTCCCACCAGTGAATTATTTATGAACGTATTTCAGTCTTTCAGATGCCCTGTAGTCCAGATCCCCCAAATCCCAGCCCATCCCTTACCTGGAATCCCAGGCTAAATGGTTTCTGTGCAGCTTGAGGCCAACAGGGAAGACCCAGTCTGAGTGAGAAACACAGAAACAGAGAGGAGTAAGGAATCAGGAAATCTTTTTTGTTTCCCTCCTATAAAACACGGGTGAAAGTTGTTGCTGTGGCAACAGGAATGTTTGCAGGTCCTCTCTTTCTGTTTCAGTCTGTGTCCTGCATGAGTGGGAGACTCCCTCTCCTCCCATCTCCCGTGCGGGCCGAAACTCTCCAGAGTTCTTTCCTCTTTCTGCTACACACAGAAAGCTGGTTGTGTTTGTTAGTTATTGTTCCTGTGCTCACACAGAGGTAAGCATGAATGCAACTGACTCTGAATTTATGCTCCCACATTTTCCCCCATGTAAATACATACAAATTTTTGTAACCCTGTATGTTAACACTCTGGGCTTAAATGAACTGTTTGGTGATTAACTGTTTTTCTCAACAGAAACACGATGCCTTCAAGTTTCAACTTTTGTCATTCCACTTGCTTTTATAAAGCAAATTCTCACATTTGTGAAGCTAGAAACATGGAAGTTTTTGCCATATTTGCCATATTTTAACTTATTAAGATAACAGACAAACTGCATCACACATGCTATTATATAATATCTCCTCTCAGTCTTCCTTTCAAGCTTTCTCTCCTATATCTCTTAATCTGCTTTCTTCTCCCCTAATGCTGCAGGCAGTCTTGCTTAAAGTTAATAATTAACTTCAGCCACACCAGATAAAGAAAGCATCCGTGCAGGTATTTTTAGACAGAGATCTGCAAAATAAAGATTAGTCTCTACAGCCCAAGAACACTGAACTGATTATTCAGGGTGAAAGTACAGAGAAAGTACAGAGCATTTATCCCTTGAAACAGTAAAGCACGTGGAGAATGTGAGTAGAAAATTAAGCGATGCAGTTGCAAGACACTGAAACAATGAGCAGTATTGCAAAAGGTATTCCCTTGATCTGTATCTGTTTCTATCTGGGTTGACTTTGTGCAATCAGAAACATAATGAATCAACACTTTTTTTTTTCACTTTGACAGCCACACAGTCGTAGCAGCCATGCACAGGGAGGGAACATTTTCAGTTGCTTTAGGAAGGCAGTTTATGTGTTCTAAAATACTGATCAGTTTCATATATTTTTGCCTTGTCAAATATAAAAACATTTTAAATTACTTTATGTCTATCTAGATGCAGGTTAATCTAGTAAATCTGAACACTTAGTACTTGAAGTTGAGTGTTCTTTTATTTTTGTCACTAGCAGGAAGTAATCTATCGTCAGCAACATAATATAGTGTCCTAAACCTATATATAGACGCAATGACTCTTTAATAGGTTATGACAGATTAAGACACGGTGAGCTTACAAAAGTTACAAGCCCCTACATAAACAATTACATTGACTCACATACACACAAAGTCCAACTTATTTGTACCCGCCTACATTCGTGTTTTCATGACGCCGATGCACTTGCATCACGCTGTGTGCGTACGAGTGTGATTTGATAAACCTGAAAATCTCTTTTAGTCATTATGTAGTATTGAACAACTGGTTGAACCAAGGTGTGCTAACCATGGGAAAGAGAGCAGGAAGGCAGCCAGTTGGACTGGTAGAGTCAGATAGAAAAATAAGAGAGAAAAAAAAGGAGGAAGTGAGCGGCTACTGCATCTGAGGTAAGAAATGATATAAACACAGGTCGGGGTTACCGGCCTGCAGACAGCATGAACTCCTCTGAGCCCTAAAAATGCAAGTTTCCTCAGTGATAAATTCTGAGTCAAAGCTTAAAGACTTTAAAGGTCAAATTGCATTAGGAACTGGACCAACAAAAATAGTAACAGTTGTCTATTCTGGTTAGTTTGGGTGAGGCAGGCTGAGTGAGGATTTGCATTGTGTCTTTTTAATTAAACGGTTTGCATTGTTGGGATGTTTTTGGTCAATGCTTTTTGGAACTATGAGTAAAGCAGTGAGAAACTCACCTTAACGTCACCTGTGATTAGTGACGCTATGAGAACATCGAGGAATGCAGAAAGGAATGTAACAGTTCCCAGCCATTTTCTTTCTATTTAATGTTTCTTTTTCGTGTTATTCCTGTAACAGGCATACAAACAAAACAACACAGATATGCACACATGCACCTATAACTGTACTGTACCTACCTATGAGTATTTTCCACTGATTATGAAACTCTTAATTTAACTTAATTTACAACACCACCACATATCAAATATCAAACTAGTCTAAGTCCAATTCTAACAACAAAATCCGCAAAATCAAGACACCGAAATCTAAATTGTAGAGCCTTCTACCTTAGGATCTTTCCTTTTTTTCTGATGATACAATACCTCCTGGCAATGACAAAAAAAAACAAACAAACAGCACTACCAAGTAATCAGCAACCAACAGTTTCCTTGAAATGGGTTTCAAATTTCTGTTTGCATTCTTTCCAGATGTAACTGATACTGTGTATTTTGATCCTTGGTGTAAATAAAGATATAAAATGTAACAAAAAAAAAAGGTTTGGTGGGCCAGCCATGCATGTCAACACCCAGCACTTCTTCACCCTCAGGCCATAACTTTAATGCATGATACAAATCATTGTCACATTTGAATCACTGCTAAATTCATCCAGAATGCTTCCAAACTGCAGTTTTTATACAATGTTGCTTTAACCAATTGTGCAGCCATTAACTCACTGAAGAACAGCCAGTAATGTAGTGTACAGTACTTGCATTTGTACAGCACATTTTTTTTACTGACAATTCAAGGCACTTTAGATTACATTTAGATCACATTTTTTTCACTTTCGTACAGCACTTTATCTACATCACATCCATGGACAGCTCAGAATTGCCAATAAACCTAACATGTCTTTGGGACTGTGGGAGGAATCCAAAGTACACAGGAGAAACCCACGCAGGGAGAACAGCAACAGTGCTAACCACTGCACCATTGTGCCACCCAAGTGACAAAACCAAACCAGCATTCAGGTAAATGTTTGATCTACATTACTGTGCAAAAGTCTTGTGCCAGCCCTCATTACCATTAAGGAGGTTATGTTTGTATGTGCGTGTCACCATTCTGTCTGTAAATAGCTCGGAAAGTTTTGAATTAATTCTGATAAAACTTTGTAGGGGTGTAGAGTGAGGTCATGTTAACAATCCATTAAAATTTGTCTTACATCCACCAAGGTTTTCAAGGTCAACTTAATGACTTATTGGTCAAAAATTGACAAAAAACCTTATAACTTATAAACTATGATTCTTGGAGGTGTGTATTGTCAACATAGAAAATAACGTATAAAGATTTAAAATATCATGTCACATTTGACCTCTGACCTCTCCTTCAAGGTCAATAGATTGATCTGAAGGTCAAAGTGATAATAATGCTATATAGAGTTATTCAAAATGACAATAGATTTTCAGACTGACAAGAACATGTTGGCATGGGATACTTTTTGATTATAGTTGATTAATTTTATTATGACTTAGTTATGTACATTACAGTAACAGGTTAGAACTGTTTAAATACATAACAGTTTGAATACATGTACAATGTTCCTGAATAAGTTTTTGGGGTTTTTTTTTGGAAAACAAAATAAACTTGTGATCAAAAAAAATTTTTCCCTTGATATTTATTACTAAACATTTAAAAATTTAATTAAATTATTACAAAGCAATAAAATTATTGCTACACATGTACTATAATAAAAAATAATTGTACTCAAAAGTATGTCAGGTATATTAAAATGGGTTTCAACAGGGCAAATAACAAAAGCCTGCACTTTGCACTTGTTTTTACTGCAGTACAAACTTCTTAAAGTAGGTTTAAAAAGAAAACAAAATGAATATATACAAAATAAAATACTATTCCCTTAAAAGTAAATACTGCTCAGAGAGTGAGCTGCCTTGGCGGAGGTTTGCGCTCTCAGCGTGCTTCTTTATGTTTTGCTTCCTAGGAGCCAGACTTTCTGGTAATTTTTCAAAGTAGCCTTGAGCAATAATTCTTCAGGCTTTCTGAAGTTCTTACAACATTTTTCTTTTGACATTGGCTGCCTTTTCACTCATTTTCAGTCCAGTCCTTGTACCTGACCTTTTTCAGAAGAATGTTTTTTTGTTTGTTAAGCCACTTAACACTGACCTGTGAATCATTCAAGCATAAAAAAAGCACCTAACTAAGGGATGAACCAGTGTTGTGTCTACACATAACAACTTAGCTAAGAACCAATTTTAAAATGTAACTTTAGGCACTTTGTTGCTAGCAGCCTGTCACAAAAACACATAATTTGTTTCCAGTTTCTAGTTGAATCTATGAAAACTGCCAAAGATAACAGTTTGACAGGTATAAAATGATTCGAAAGAGCTGTTAGCCAAAACCTGGGCATATCTTAGCATGGTGTGCAGTATGACCTTAGAAAATTATAGGAAACAAGTGGAGAACAAAAGAAGAAGTGGCAGGCCTAAAAAAAAACTAGTATCTGAAAGTTATGACACAGGACCTGAGAGATGGATCTCTCCCTTCAGTTGATCCATCTACTGTTCACTGAAGCCTCATCAGAAATGGTCTCAGAGGAAGGGTGGCTGTCAAGAAGCCATTCTTAAGGAAAGGAAAGAGGGACAAAAGGCTGAGGTATGCCACATTACACAAGAACTGGACTGAAAATCAGTGGCAACAGATCTTATGGAGTACTGAATCCAAATTTGAATTTTTTGGTTCAAATCATCATCAGTAAGTACGGAGGATGTCAGGAGAGTGGTACAACAGTGAGTGTCTACATTTATGTTTGCACATCCTTCGAGAAATCACTATGCCTATTTTGTATTTTCCTAGTAAAATACAAAGAAATGAGGGGTGGCTCAAGACTTTTGCACAGTAGTATACAACCACTTTATCCTCCAAAAAAAATATGAAATCAATTATGAAAAAGAAAAAAAGCAAAGCTGTCGATTTACCGATCGATCTATGTCCCTACCCTCACCTATGGTCACGAGCTTTCTCTGAAGGGTGGCTGGCCTCTCCCTTAGAGATAGGGTGAGGAGCTCGATCATTCGAGAGGGGCTCAGAGTAGAGCCACTACTCTTCAACATTGAAAGGAGCCAATTGAGGTGGTTCGGGCATCTGACCAGGATGCTTCCTGGGCGCCTCTTGAGTGAGGTGTTCCGAGCATGTCCCACCGGGAGGAGGCCCCAGGGCAGACCCAGGACACGCTGGGTTTATCTCTTGGCTGGCCTGGGAATGTCTCGGTGTTCCCCCATATAAGCTGGAGGAGGTGGCTGGAGAGAGGGAGGTCTGGGTTTCTCTGCTTAGGCTGCTGGCCCCGCGACCCGGCCCCGGATAACTGGAAGAAGATGGATGGATGGATGGATGGAGGAAAAAAAGCATGTAATTGTATTAGAGAAATCATTAAGAAACATTAAAACAAACAATAAGCAGGTGACTTTATTAGAAATTCCAAGCTATGACAATTTCATCCTCTGGTGTTGCAGTGTTAACTGTTATTTGACCACAAGATGGAGCCAAAATAATTTCTGTATCACCTGTTATCCAGGCATTAATAAGTAAAGTTCAACAGAGCAGCCACATGTGACAAAAAAAAATGTTAAAAAAACAAAAACAAAACAAAAAAAAAACACTTTGTTGAATATTTGAATTACATTAGTTTTTACATTTTTTTTTAAAGTTTTAAAAAAGTATTTTATCTATTAAAAAGGTTATATAGACTGTCAGAATGTCAAATCCACAATGCCAGAGAAGGTAAAACCTCCTGCAGAGCTCAGAACTGTAAACCTTGGTGGACAAGTTACTATTAGCATAATGAGACCACAACACGATGTGGTCAATTTAAATTGCCCCAAAACTTTGCTCATCTAGTGACATCTGATGGATTAATATTGTGTGTAGATTCTGGCATACAGGCGCTGGACGCTAGTCACCAGCAGGGGGCATGACTGCAACAAATCCAGGCACGTCGTGTAGCAGAAGAAGTCGCCAGCCGCAGTAAATCGACGACGAAGAAGTCACCTGTCATGTCATGTTATCATAAGACCCCCAAGGTTATCCCGAAGGAACAGGAGACAAACATGAACAGCGTTTGACAGAAGTAGAGTGCTGTGTTATGCCGGTAAGAAAAAAAAAAAAGAGAATTTTGTGTCAACTAATAAATTTAACCGTCATGTACTCGCTAGTAGCTGCTTGAGTTAGCGGGATGGAGGAGGCCACACCAAACTCCATTGAAAATTATCTAATTTTAATACACGGAGCTGTATATTAACCTGAAAAGAAAGAAAGGTGGATGTATACACTGCCAATATGTGATGCTAAGCGTAAGGTACAGATTCCGGCTTTGACAGCTAACTCCAGATGCTTTCTGCTGTATTCTGACATGAACCCAGTTAGCGATGAGAGTCTCCTGTTTCCTGTCCGCCGCTGCCCGAAGCTTCAGTTTGCCGTGTCCTGCAGCCGGTCTGCTCTGCTGCAGGCTGCTGGGCCCCGGCTCTGCTGTGAGGTGAGTGTCGTCTGGACTGCACCGGTTCAGTATCTCTCACTACTGTGTCAGAGTCATGGGGCAAAGTAGAGTCTGACAGCGGGAGAGCTGCATTTTTTTTTTTTTTTTAAAGGGATTACTACTGAAAGTCAGAGCCCATATAGTCAAATTTAAACACCTGAACTTTAAACTATCCACATACCTAAATAACACAAGGAAGAATACCAGGTCACGCCTTTTGTTATCATTTTTTCTATCTGCTCTTCAAGATCTTGTACTCCTTGCACCTTGAGACTACTTCCAGCACTGCTGCTGTTTTTAGATCGCTTCCTATCGTGTCCTGTGATTTCCCCGTGGCTCTTGAACAATTCCAGAGAGCAAACATCAACTTCTGGTGCAAACTGTCCTGACTTTAATGCGGAGGATCGTTGCAGGTGGTGAGAGTCGGGTCTCTAGCTACGACCAAGCAGCTTTCAGTTCAGTCCTTGTGAGAAGTGGAGCAGGAGGATGCTGAATAATTAATTCCCAGGCTGATACTGTCAATTCAGAGCTCTGCTGTAAGGTCTTAAGACCTCTAAGGGAGAATATTAAGCAAAAACAACTCAGGCATGCAGATGCACACATTAAAGACAGGAGAATTTTTTTCCCCGCACACAAACACAATTATCACTCACCACCCGCTCGACTCACCAGAGTTACATCTCTGTGATGTTGTCCACTTTACTAAAGTTAACATCAGGTTGAAGGATCACAGTTTTGACACACTGGTGGAGATCCAACATGCATTTTAGAGGCACAAGACAAGTGCAAGGGTGCAGAATGGGACTTCTAGGAAGTGATTTGTATTTAACAGGCACACTGAAAGCAGTCAGGAGGTGTATGAGGAGATACTCTCAAAGTTTAGATGGCCAAATTGAAATTGTGTAATATTTCTAGTTTTTGTTGGCCAATTCATGGAACTTTTCAATCACACGTCGTGAATCTTTGGGAAACATCCATGTACCCAATAATGACCATTCCTGTAAATACTGATTTTAAATAAACTGAAAAACTCAATAAGAAATATATTTTTGACCTTTAGTAAACACAAAGTGACATTAAAATAAAAATGTCCCCACAGCTGTGATGGAGCTCAGGATTCAACCCGAGGATGGTTGCTGTGACTTTCTGTGTTACAGCTCGCCTGTCTGAGGTGTATAAATGTACAGAGTGTGACTTGCTTTAGGTCCGGACTGATCCAGACTGTCTGTGCTGGGAATAAATAATAGTTAGGAATAATTAGTAAAGATCCCACTGTTGTGCTAAATGCATAAATGCATGCAACTTTCTGGTTACATGTTTCAGCCTGTGGCTTTTCTCAGCATTTGTGAAACATTTGTGGGTGTAACCCTAATCAAACCATCATTCATTAAGTAATGAAAAAAGAAATACACGAAGAAAATATGCGGTTTGTTTTCCCACCAGTGTCTACATGGTTATCAGTAACACATCCATGTAGACACGTGCAATAATCCAAACACTGTAAACTGTAGAGAAAATTGTAGTAAAAAATTATATCGGTTATAAGAAAAATTACTGTCTAGTAATGCATACTAATGATCCTGCTGCTGTAAGTAACCCTGTGAAGCTGCAGGCTTTTAATAAACTCAGAGGAAAGACAGCAGTAAGCAACAAGCACAACTTCAGCTGCTGTTTTGTTAAATCCAGACGGCATTCATTACTGGTGACTCATTAAGAAATCTGTGTGCACATTGTGGTAGCAGGAAGGAGGGCTGTTGCAATCTACAGGGAGATGAAGTAGGGGGCACCATAATTCATTTTAGTATTTATGTTTCTTCTAATTGTCTGACGGTGCCTAATGTACTTCTTCTTGAATTTAAATAAGTTATTATGATTGTTATGATCAATGATCATTAGCCTGTTTTGATGCCCCCTCCAGCACTTGGTGCCCTACGCACAGCGCAGTGTGCAAGTTGCAGTGGTTGAGCTGCAAGGGGTTAGTGAGAAAACATGTTTGTTTGTTTTTTTTTTATATAGATGAACTGGATCCTTAACTTTATGGTTCCCTGTTGACAGTGAGGGCAAACTCCACTTGCCTTATTACTTTTTTGTGTGTGTGTGTCTGTGCTCTGTTGCTCTTCACTGCATGACACAGTATTTCTCATACAAGTGACCAGACTGTTTCCTTTTTACAGAAGAAATATGTACTCCAAAAGGCAAATGGACCACCTAGAGAGGACATCGAACAACTACAGACAAAATGTAAGTCTATAGTGTGTAGCTAAGGAATTTAAACTTGATGAGGTCTGTTAACTGTGCCACAATATCATCAAATTATACTGTTTGTCTCAAGATTATTAACCCACTACTGAACTCTTCTCTGTGTGTCTTTAACTGGTTGTGTAACATAGGCTCTGTATCCAGCTCAAGTATGTGGAATCATAAACGAGTCAGAGACAGTAAAAAGATTGAGAATAGCCGTGCATCCCGACTTCACCTTCAAAGCAGGGCAGTGGTGAGTAGACTCTCATTAAGTTTTCCTCCACACCTGGCTAACTAATTTGTGACTTGTCTAATCAGGCTTGTGCTTTCATAAGATGATTGGCATAGTCCCAAGCAACAACAAAAACATTAAGTAACAGAAGGTACAACTTAAATCAGAATTTTCCAGATCAAGCTACTTTCCACACAGTACAAGAGTTGATTATACAGTTTTCTGAAACTTATGTCTGTTTGTACCCAAGTGAGAATAGTCACACAACAGCTACTCTGCCATTTAAACCTGACACCCTGACCACCACCCCCCCTGCTCTACAAAGAAACGCAAATGTTGTTTCATGCAGAGATGCTCTTTACTGCATGATGTCAGTCAAAAGCATGTGCCTCAGTGGTGGAAGACACCAGAGGTGGATACAGATATAAAGGATAGGGTACATCAAAGACAACATGCACCCTTTCCAACCAGACAGAGACCAATACATAGTTGGACAGTATTTTTCTATCATAGATATATTGGCATGGCTGTGTGAAAACGGTACACAATCCTTGGGGTAATTCAGAAATTGTGTCATGACATAGTTTGTCCAAGTGAACATCTCTGACTTCACTGATTACTATTATCCTCTTGGCACAGGTTGGCACACACATAGCAGAGTATATATCATAGCTAAATGATGACAGAAGGTCAGTGTTGGTCAGTGTTAGTTTTTAACATTTGTATAATTCAAAGCAAAATGGTTCTATCGGCACACTCCACTGCAACTTGGGATAAGAGTCCCTGAAGCCTGCTGCTGAGTGGCAGAGGATCAGCAGGTTCATTCTGCTATGATTGGTTATTTCATTGCTAGGCAACTGCTGAAGCTCCAGAGATAACTATATATAAGCACCGCTGACTACATTAGTGTGTGCGTGCAAATATCCACATAAATCCTGAGGGCTATACTACAAAGGAAGTTCAGCACAGCCAGGCTTTCTTTGCTTTATTTGGCTCGACAGAACCTAAAACCCCAGTTAGAGATAGCGGGTATCACAACAGTGGTTATAAATTTTCTTTGTTAAGCTGGGCTTTCTGCTTCAGGATCTGTGCACACTCACAAAAAAAGGGGCGTTTCACACGTGATATGACTCTTCTTTAACATGCAATGACCACTGTGAGCGCCTCCTACTCCAATCAGAGGTGACGATGATGATAAAATTAAAAATCTATAAAGAACATGAAAATATAATTGTAAAATGCAAATAAGAAAAGAGATTAATGCTGCAGAAAACCATTAATCTGGTCATTTAGCACACAGAGCAGTAAAATAAACATTTTAATTCAAGTTAATTACTTTATTGCTGAGTGCGCTCTCAGCGCTGCTGCACATTAGAGCTCTGAAACTTTAAACTGGATAAATTTAAAGATTAAGGTTTACTGTCCCATAGATTAATAAAGGAGATGTGGAAATCGCTTTGGTTTGTCGCCAGGTCAAAGTGAAATTAGTTTTATTGATTGAACAGGTATTCTTGGTGTGTTTCCTGTGCTGTAGTAGCTGCAATTCCAGCAGTATAAAAGAGACTTGGCAGTAGATTAGAAACAAGTATGAAAATATTTATACATTTTCTGCATCACCAATTGAATACATGCATAATCTGACTGCAACACACAGTTTGCAACTTGTTAACGACTTGCGCACGCGCACACACACACACACACACACACACACACACACACACATATATTTAAAAAAATAATCTGGCTTTACAGTATACCCTCTGTTCAGACATGTGATAAATATCCTGACACTGCTGGTTTTGTCATTCTGTTTATGCAATAATGTTTCTCACGGCTTCATTCAGACATGCCCATGATGTTTGCCATATGGGCAGTACACTAAGTGACATATAATGCATGATGTTGTCTTTGTACAGCAAGGCACATGGACAACAGTGTTACTGTAATTTTTTTTTCCATGCTACTGTTCAGGGCAAACTGAACAACTGAGATGCAATGGATGCATGCACAAACAACAGGCAACAGTGTTATCCACAGACAGAAAAATAGATACTTTGTTTAGAACATTAAAAAAAAAAGTAATACAAAGTACAATCTGTAATTGGTAAACACAAACAAAACAAAATATGATGCCCAATATATTAATTGATATAAATGATTCAAATTTTATGCTCCTCCTTCCTGTCTAATGAATTGTAGTATTCATCTTCCTTTTAAACACATACATGTATATTCATATCTATACATTCATATGTATACAAACAAACATGCGCATACATACATGTACCCATAGACTTTAATATTTATGTCTATACTCTCACACATACATGTACAGTGGGGGAAATAATGATTTGATCCCCTGCCGAATTTGTAAGTTTGCTCCTTACAAAGAAATGAACAGTCTCTCATTTTTATGGTAGTTTCATTTTAATAGAGAGAGACAGAATTTCAACCAAAATGCCAGAAAAAACACATTACATAAAAGTGATAAATTTGCATGTCATTGAGTGAAATAAGTATTTGATCCCCTACAACCCAGCCAGAATTCTGGCTCCCACAGAGTGACTGTGTGCCCATTATAATCAATCAGTCAATCACAGATACTCCTGATCTCAACTAATTATGTGTATAAAGCACACCTGTCCACAGAATCAGTTTCTTTCATTCCAACCTCTCCACCACTATGGGCAACACCAAAGAGCTGTCAAAGGACATCAAGGACAAGACTATAGACCTGTACAAGGCTGGAATGGGCTACAAGACCATCAGCAAGAAGCTTAGTGAGAAAGTGACAACTGTTGCTGCGATTATTCGTAAATGGAAGAAATATAAAATGACCATTAGTCGCCCTCGGTCTGGAGCTCCATGCAAGATCTTGCCTCATGGGGTGAGGATGATCATGAGAAAGGTGGTAGATCAGCCCAAAACTACACGGGAGGAGCTTGTTAATGATCTGAAAGCAGTTGGGACCACAGTCACTAAGAACACTACTGGTAACACACTATGCCGTAATGGATTGAAATCTTGCAGCGCCTGCAAGGTCCCCCTGCTCAAGAAGGCACATGTACAGAACCATCTTATGTTTGCCATTGAACATCTAAATGATTCAAAGAAGGCTTGGGAGAAAGTGTTGTGGTCAGATGAAACTAAAATCGAGCTCTTTGGCATCAACTCGACCCACCGTGTTTGGAGGAAGAGAAATGCAAAGTATGACCCAAAGAACACCATCCCCACAGTCAAGCACGGAGGTGGAAACATTACGCTTTGGGGATGTTTTTCTACTAAGGGTACAGGACAACTTCACCGCATTGAAGGGCCAATGGACGGGGCCATGTATCGTAAAATCATGGACGAGAACCTTCTTTCCTCAGTCAGAACACTGAAGATGGGTCGTCTTCTAGCATGACAATGACCCAAAACATACCACCAAGGCAACAAAGGCGTGGCTTAAGAAGAAGCACATTAAGGTCTTGGAGTGGCTTAGCCAGTCTCCAGTCCTATAGAAACTCCGTGGAGGGAGCTGAAGCTTTGAGTTGCCAAGCGGCAGCCAAGAACCCTAAAGGATTTGGAGAGTTTCTGTATAGAGGAATGGGCCAAAATCCCTCCTGAAATGTGTGCAAACCTGGTGACCAACTACAATAAAGTCTTACTGCTGTGCTCGCCAACAAGGGTTTCTCCACCAAGTACTCCATCCATTCTCTTCCGCTTATCCAATTCAGGGTTGCGGGTGGGGCTGCAGCCTATTCCAGGGCTAACACAGAAAGACAGACAACAATTTACACACCATTTCATGCCTATGGGCAATTTTTAGATTCACCAATTAACCAAACCCTACTTACTGCATGTCTTTGGACTGTGGGAGGAAGCCATAGTACCGGCGACAACCCACGCTAACACGGGGAGAACATACAGAAAGGCCCCGGCCAGATGGTGGAGTTGAACCCAGGACCTTCTTGTGAGGCAACAGTGCTAACCACCGTGCCGCTGTGCTGCCCTGCCCTGCTTGGGGATCAAATACTTTCAATTTATCACTTTTATGTGATGTGTTTTTTCTGGATTTTTGGTTGATTTCTGTCTCCCTCCATTAAAATGAAACTGCCATAAAAATTAAAGACTGTTACAAATTCGGCAGGGGATCAAGTAATTATTTCCCCCACTAAATCAACATTTGTATACCATACATACCATTTGGTATATCTGGTATTGCTACATTCAACATCAGTAATTTTATGTGTTCCTGTTCTTTAATGTAACTGCTTGAATTGCAGACTGATGTGTGGATAGTGATACTAGGAAGTGTTACTAGGCTCATGATAGTAAGATTTCCGTGATGACTTTTACAGAAACCTCATACAGAGAAATTGATCTACACGATAATGTATGATTGGGTATAAACAGCATTGTTGGCCTCAGACACATGAGTGCTTGGCCCTGCCGTGTTGTATACCTGAAGGAAAATAGCCACATTGGCAGGTACAAATGGCATTGTTGGCTGGTAACACTGGGTCCTAATAGCATCTGTCAATGTATAACCACCGAGGACAACAAAAGGCAACAGTGCTGCATCACTAGCAGTATGACTAGGGACTACAGCCTGGTAATGTGGGCCAGAGATTTGGCTTTCAGTTGTAAATTGATGTGCTGTATACTACAAATATATCCATTAACACACAAAGGCCTGTTCTGTTTCTAAAGAAGTTGGAAATAACTGAATTAAAAATAGTGGATCCACTCCCATCTTCTTTGATTTCTAACTGCAGCAGACAATAAATGAAATAGAATGCTTTCATAAAGTAATTGCAAGTATATTTGGTTTACTACTAAAATTTCAGCTTATAGTGTTTCTGTTTTCTTCATAGTGCCATTAGAAATTCAGTATAGTAACAGCACTTGCAGCCTACTTAATAATTTTGATTTGGCTGACTTCAGTCCTTTAATCCCTGTAATCACCACATGGGGGCAGGGTTGTGTCAGATTCATCTTGCCCAAGCACTTCTTACAAAACTTGCAGTAAATTTGAGCTATAGTCCCCAAATCGGTCAATACCATCAACCAGAGGAAAGATCGAAACCTTTTAATCATTTACAGTCTTGAGTCAGACGAGGATAAACCAAAATAGACGGATTCATGTGGGGAACTGTTTATCATCCTTTGGGTTGCTCGTATGCTGGCAGCTCTGACTTGACAGTGGTTTACTTTTTGACTGATACATAACATGAGGAAATGTTTATCTTTTAAGCTAACTTCAAGAGATTCTTCCAACAGCAGGCTAGGCACTTCTTCGATGAAGGCAGAGCTTTTTTTTTTTTTTTTTTTTTTTTTTTTTGGTTCTTTCTTTTCTC
>VUQS01070873.1:0-42697 GCA_015108495.1 Heterochromis multidens
ATCCGTGTAAAGGAAAGAATGAATGGGGCCATGTATCGTGAGATTTTGAGTGAAAACCTCCTTCCATCAGCAAGGGCATTGAAGATGAAACGTGGCTGGGTCTTTCAGCATGACAATGATCCCAAACACACCGCCCGGGTAACGAAGGAGTGGCTTCGTAAGAAGCATTTCAAGGTCCTGTTGTGGCCTAGCCAGTCTCCAGATCTCAACCCCATAGAAAATCTTTGGAGGGAGTTGAAAGTCCGTGTTGCCCAGCGACAGCCCCAAAACATCACTGCTCTAGAGGAGATCTGCATGGAGGAATGGGCCAAAATACCAGCAACAGTGTGTGAAAACCTTGTGAAGACTTACAGAAAATGTTTGACCTCTGTCATTGCCAACAAAGGGTATATAACAAAGTACTGAGATGAACTTTTGTTATTGACCAAATACTTATTTTCCACCATAATTTGCAAATAAATTCTTTAAAAATCAGACAATGTGATTTTCTGGATTTTTTTTTCTCATTTTGTCTCTCATAGTTGAGGTATACCTATGATGAAAATTACAGGCCTCTCTCATCTTTTTAAGTGGGAGAACTTGCACAATTGGTGGCTGACTAAATACTTTTTTGCCCCACTGTACCTGCAAATCCTTACTGATAGATTCACTAGAACAAGGGGGTAATAATTCAGCTTTTTACAGGAAAGAAGAAATAATTATAATGTAAGTAATTTTAAGTGGTGTTTAAGTTAAATAGTGCATAACTTCAGAGTATTTGACAGGAAAGGAGACACAAATTATAATGCAAGTAATTTTAAGTAATTGCAACTAGAGTAAAAATCTTTGTTACAAGAGTTTTCATTGCAACTGCTGGCTGGAGCATAGACTGTATATAAAAAATGAACATAGGCACTCTGATTATACCCATTGTTGTCATGGGGCGGCTGTGTGGAAGCAAGAAGATGGACCCAAGGGCAGGACTCCAGAGACAAACTGTGAACTCAAACACAGCTTTTTTGCTAGAATTCACAAACTTAGGAACCAAATACAAAACTATGACATAACGTGGCTAGGAAACTAGACAAGGAAACATAAACACAGAGCACACAAAATTGGGGAATGGACGACAACAACGTGACAAAGAACAGAGGGAAACTGAGGACTTAAATACACACAAGAGGTAGGGCAGAGTGGAGACACCTGGGGAACACAACTGAACAGAATACAACTAATGAGACAAGGGGAAGTAAAACTGAACACAGCGTACAAGAGACGAGGGACTATCAAAATAAGACAGGAAACATAAGACTGTGCCAGAGATCCAGACTTAAGACATACAAACTTGATGCAGGGAAAATGTAAACAAAATGCAGAGACATGACCGGCTGGGAGACAAGACTCGCTTGATACAAGTAACAGGGAGACCAGACATCCATAGAAACAGAGCAGAGAGGGTAGACAGACACGGAGACATGACTAGGGAAACAGACAGGGACCACAAATGATAACTCACACAACACAACATATTGAATGCAACAAGCTATCAGTTGATCCAACTAGAGTTTGCTGAGGCCATATATCAAGAAAGTAGTGGCAATCAATACCACCTTATTTCTTTTTGCAACCAGAGCTGTCGCCTCCTGCTGGTCATTAGAAATAATGGATGTGCTCATTAGCCAATAGAAACACTGATAGTTTACAGCATTGATTGCTTTCTTTAATATCTATCGCTCACATAAATCCCTGACCATCATTTTTTGCAGTTGAGTTTAACCAACATAATCAGTGAGTGCATTCCAGTTAGGTTTTCCTCTTACTGAGATCTGCACTGTGTCCTAACTTTAGAAACACAAGGCTTAAGTGTGCAGTTTGTTTTGTCGTTGGTTTATTAAATCTAATCGAGATACGTTCCTAACCAACAATAAGGCTAAAATCGGATGACACGTGCATGTATAATGTACTGTGTGTTGGCTTTTTGTGCAAATTACATACAGTTGGTCTGGAATTTTAGGTCTGGAGTTTGTGAGTAAATTAAATTGACTCAAAAAGTTTATATGGATACTGGATCCTTTTTTGAGAGTGCAACATATGATTTGCATGATACATACAGTAAAACAATAAAATAAAGAAAAAAATAAAAGAAATTGCAGATGATGGTGAGACAGCTTCATCTTTGAAAAGCATTTTACTTTCTCTTTTTTAATACTCAACTGGTAGAAATACTTTAGTGTTTGTAAACATCAGTGACGCAAATTGTTTTCTTGCATGAACTGCAGTACAACATACCGTGACAAATAGTGTGTAGGCCATAAAGTACTCTGTTGGTATATGGTATTGATTTGGTCTCTTGGCACAGCAGAAAGTTTGATTTTCCATCACAGGAAAGGCACTGCTGTTAATAGTAACATTATTTACAATATGATGCTTCAGTCTGAGATTGCTGATATTGTTGTCCAGTGACATATAGTTATGACTCATTGGGACACTTCAGTATAGTTAATACATATTACACTCTGTATTTCCTGGTCAAAATTGTGCCCAATTAAATAACTAAGGAAATTAAGTCACTCTGCATTGACATCAACAACTCAAACCTGTGGCAAATTAAACATTTACATTGAAAGCCAGTGTCTGTACAAATAGCATTGGGGTCTTAATGGTTACAGTTGTATGCAAACGTTTGGATACCCTTGGGCAAATAACATTCTATTAACTTTTGAAGAGAAACTGTGTAATAACATCTCCTTAAGACATGAAAATGTGTCTTTAATCAAAAGTCAATGCACTATTACTTTTTATGTTTGTATTAAATGAGGAATTGTAAGTGAATCTCACTGATGTGTGTCAGCCAAACTGGAAACTGGAAAGTGTCCTGCAGTCCTTCGAGAAAGTTAAACAGAAAAGAAGCTGGTACCTCAATATTCATCTTGGACTAGTTTTAGAAATTCAATCTGATGCCTTTGAAATGGCCTTCTCACTCCCCTGACCTCTGTGGGAAAGTCTGGGGGGAGATTATTAGCATGCTGTGTGTCCAGGACAACATTAAACAAGGAAGACTTAAAGATCTTAAAGATTTGAAGAAGTGTCTTTTTAATGTCTCTTGGCTAAAGGGATTTTATTTGTATTATTTGACTTTTAAAAAAAAATCAAAAACAAAATATGCAATCTGGGTCAAAGCTTTGCATACAACTGTAGTGAGATTTTTCTTTGCTTTAATTTATCTGCATCACCATCATTACAAAACAATTTCCACAATTCAAAAATATTCTTTTCTCTTTTTTATATCCTTATCTTTGGGCTTTTTGTATATAGGAGGATGGATCAGGTTAACTATTTAATTGTAATACACTTACAACTGATTTTAGTCACGTTTAATTACAGCCAGAAAAATTATCTTTGAATCTTTGGAAACATTATGAAGGAAGGTTTCTTAAGAGCATCATATTTTTGTCATTGGTCAGGCCTGCCTATGGTGGTAGAGACTGCCCCGGCTCTGCGTTTGACTACCAGATGTGCAACACAGAGGAGTGTGCTGGCCCTTACGAGGACTTCCGTGCTCAGCAGTGCATCCAGAGAAGCAACAAATACCACAAAAACATCAAGCACACCTGGCTGCCGTATGAGCACCCAGATGGTAAGAGTGGGCTCTCCGCTTCATTGGTGAGCTTGAAAGTTTTCTGTACAGCAGCAAGAGAACAGATGGTATTTGCATTAGCAACTGTTAGCAGGAACAGTAACAGCCATTGAGGTGTTATCAGTCCTCTAGAGCCTGCAGATGTCTTTATCATATTTGGTAATCAGGGTGTGTATGAATGTGTTTTCATGTGCTTTCAGAGGCCCGTAAATGTGAGCTGAGCTGTCAGTCGAAGGAAACGGGAGAGGTGGTATTCATGAACCAGGTGATACATGATGGGACAAGATGCAGCTACTTAGACCCCTTCAGTGTTTGCGCTCGAGGAGAGTGTCTGGTAAGTATTTGCTCAAGGATGCAAACTTTGGCATTTTTAAGACGTAATGAGATAATCAGGTATGTCTTATGGTTTTAACTACAGCACACAGAAAGTCAATGGCCTCATTTAAGATTGATATGAATGTCTTAAGCCTTCAGACTTTGCATTTACATAATTTTGCACTGTGAAGGTCAGTCATCCAAGTCACAATAAGCAATAAGCAGTGCACATTGTAAATGGAAGTAATTTTTTCTTAGGGTTTGACATTCATAATTGTCTATCTTTTGAAAGTATTTTTGGTCTTTTGTAATCAATACATCAAACGATTTATGAATTACACTAGGATTTACACTATCCATTGTAAAAACAACAAATTAAAGCTATAAAATTTTACTCTCTATACACACTACAAAATAAATCCAATCTCTTATTAATACATTAAGATCTATGCATGTTTTACACCAGAGTATGCAACAGATTGCCCTGAGGAAATGTCATTTTCTCATGCTGCTGTGACCTTTAGTATATTCTACATCTGTATTTTGATGATGACAGTGTTGTTGAAAAAACTATATAGATATTTAATGACTGAAGTGTAAATGATTTTGAATAAAATACTCAGCATTTTAACCGTAATAGACACGGTTTTTATTTTGTCTCCATATTCACCTTGGGCCTAATGTGGCAGCATTGCAAAGAAGGCGATCAGTGTTTTGGTTACACTGTTGTTATGTCTGGACATGTTTCCAATATGCATCATATTTTACAAGGCACTATCCAAATCAGATGTGTGCTTTGTCCTCCCATGGCATCATTCTCCCAGCAGAATAATCTGTGTCTGCGTAAAAGTCAGTCGCAGTGTTGCCCTGATTTTCTTGACTAGCTTTGCCTTTCCTCTTTATAGCATGTAGGCTGTGACAAGGAAGTTGGGTCATACAAACAAGAGGATAAATGTGGAGTGTGTGAAGGAGACAACTCTCACTGCCGCACTGTGAAGCTGACACTCACCAAGACCCCCAAAAAGAATGGTAAATATCAACTGCATGGGCTGGCCAGTGTTGAAATGGATGTTAGCTCAGTATTAATTTAATGGCCAGAAACACATCTTTAGCCCAGTCTTCTGTGTTTTAGCCACAGACTACCTACTGTATGCACCAGCCTTCATCATCAATCAAAGGCCCTGTCTTATTATCTTGATTTAGAAATAATTGGCTGCTTTAGAGCCTACAAAATACAAGTTGTTTAAGGCACCAAGCTGAACTATGCTCTGTCTTTTTGCCTTGTTAGGAATGCTGAAAATGTTTGACATCCCAATAGGAGCCCGCCACATAGTCATTGAGGAGAACGAGACTTCCCCTCATATAATTGGTGAGTGTCTCACATTTTTTTCATGTGTAGAAACAATGAATAAGGCTGGTTTGTGAACAGAATTAGAGGTTACAGTTTTTTGGGTTTTTTTTGATTGCTTCAAACCAGATTATAACATCTTTACTCAATAAAGAAAGGCATTATAGAGTCACCTTACAGAAAGTACCTGAGATTTCTTTGATAGAAATGAAATTTACAGAATAGTGACAGAGTGAACAAGGGGGTAATTATTACCTTAGCTAGTGTGCTATTAAAATGCAGCAATAATTTGACCTAATAGCACTTTATAGAAACTTTATAGAGACTATGATGTTTGCAGACAACGTTGTGATCTATAGTGAAAGTAGGGTGCAGGTGGAAGATAGCCTAGATAGCTGGAAGTATGTGCTGGACAGAAGAGGAATGAAAGTCAGCAGAAGCAAAACAGAATACATGTGTGTGAATGAGAAGGAGGGAAATGTAACAAGGAATGCAAGGAATAGAGGCAGTGAAGGTGGATGAGTTTAAATACCTGCTGTCAACTGTCCAGTTCAATGGACAGTATACAAGAGAGGTGAAGAAGAGAGTGCAGGCAGGGTGGAGTGGGTGGAGACCAGTGCCAAATTTGTGACAGAAGGAAGATTTTCACTGGGAGTGACTAGGAGAGATAGGATTAGAAATGAGTATATCAGGGGGACAGCTCAGGTTGAGCAGTTTGGAGACAAAGTTAGAGAGGCAAGGCTGAGATGGTTTGGACATGTGCAGAGGAAGGATGTGGATATATGGAACTGTCAAGCAGGAGTAGAAGAAGGAAGACCACAGAGAAGATTCATGGATGCAGTGAAGGAAGTTATTTGGAGGGTTGATTTATCAGGAGAGGATGCTATGGTGAGATGGAGGAAGATGATCTACTCTGGCGACCCTTAATGAAAGCAGCCGAAAGAAGAAGAAGCTCCTTACAGATGTTTTATTACTTTTGTTTTATAGTCATTTCTGATGTAAAACATTTTTATAAACGTTTTACATCAGAAATGACAAAATGTTATAACAATCATTCAGTTAAGCTTTAATAGAAGAGTACATAACTCCCATTATTTTATCTTTTGCCCAGGCAGCCACAAAATTAATAAATTTATAATAAAAGGGATAGTATTCTAAAAATCTTCCCATTTGCTATTTCACAGAGGACAGTAGTATTAATTTGAAGCAGCTGCTATGAATTCCAGCTGCAGGAGAATCCATGATTGCACTGCTAATCCATATTTTCAAAACACAAAAATATACACAAATCAGCAACAACGTCAAAACCCCTTCCTTTAGTAGCCACCTATAGAAAGACAGTTCAACCCACCACAACTCACAAATTGCTCAGGAACTGCTCAAGAAACACAACAAGAAGTCCATGACACTGTCCCAGCTTCAAACTCTTTGAATTCCCCGTCCGATCAAGCATCTGCTTCCAACTTCCTGGTGCCAGAGACAAGAGGACACCCCATAGTTCATGTGCTGGTGCACTTGTGGGTCAGAGATGTTTTGCTGGCACAAGCGTAATGAAAGCATAATTAGACAGTTGGTTTTAGTGTTGTTTCTCACTTGTGTAAATATCCTGCTTCTGTTTTGCCCTCTCATTCTGTAGCCTTCTGCATAAAATAGCATGTTTAGCCATTTTTAGGAACTATGTTTAGTGAGCCATGCCTCGGGAGAGGTTGAGATTTTTTTTAACATTGACTGCCTCAGAGATGAAAGGCCGTGACTCTCCGTTTTTGAATGAGCAAGCGTCAAACTTTGGAGAGATAACTTTTGAGTTTGAAAAGCCCATTTGATGTTCAAAATGTAAAATTTCAGATAAATAGTCCTTTATGAGATTAAACAGAATACCAGGACACTAGATTCTACATATATATATATTATGCCAAGAGGAGGAGGAGTATTCTCTTTCAAATATGACAACTTTTCATGTCCTGAAATACAGTACAATAAACTTCTAAAAACCTTCACAGCAAGACAGAAAAATTATTGGTATGATTACTTTTTTGCATATGCTAATGCTACCAAACACATTTTTGACAGTGTCCAAAGAAAGAAAAAAGTCTATATTATTTCTTACAGTGAAATAAAAATGACAATTAGCACAGGTGACGAGTCACATCATAGGTGCAATTCCAATGATTTATGCCGTACTTTCATGCTAATGACTTTCAATTTGAGCTCACATGCAATTTGCAGCGTCAAGCTGTGTGTGAAAAGTGACACTAGACTCAACTGACTCTGAAATGTCTTCAGGTATGGAATCAAAGTGTGACAGAGCGATATCTTCTAGTTTACAATGAGCCTTTGTGTGACTGATGGCGTGACCAATGATGTCTTTCAGTCAAGCCAACTGGCTTCTTTTTTTTGCCACTCTTTTCTCCTCTGGCTTTTAATTGCTAATGGAAATAAGAAACAGCACACTACTTGGAGGAACTATTGTGAGCAAGTCACGATGGTATCAGAATCAGAATCAGAATCAGAATCAGAATACTTTATTAATCCCAGAGGAAATTATGTGGTCATAGTTGCTCTAGGACAGTAAAAACAGTAATTAACAAGTTTGAATACCAATATGAAATAATACAATATATTACAAAATTACAAAATATTACAAATACCTCTAATAATACAAATAACTCTAATATATAAATATCCCAATATATTATGCAAAATTTAATATAGATAAGTTGAATTGAGGTGCCCCTCTTATCATACTGCCTTTATTATATTAAGGGTGTACAGTTGTTGCAGTGTCTACTTGTGCTTTAGATGGAGTTGTAGTACAGAGAGATAGCCACAGGCAGGAATGATTTCCTGTGTCGTTCAGTGGTGCATTTGGGTAATCTCAGTCTTTCACTGAACGTGCTTCTGTGACTGGCCAGCACGTCATGGAGTGGGTGGGAGGCATTGTCCTTAACTGACACATTCCCCGCTTAGAGGAATCTCTCTTTGGTGGGGACGGGTTGATCCTGACTTTGATTTTGTATCAGTATAAAACTTAAAGATATGCACATTCTTCCCTCTGCCAATCCATAAAATGCCTGTTTCTTCATTATTGACAGCTGTGAAGAATCAAGTAACTGGAAACGTCATACTGAATGAAAAAAGTGAAGATGCCAAATCAAAGACCTTCATTGAAAATGGTTTACAGTGGGAGTATTCCATCGAGAGTGAAAAGGAGACACTGAAAACAACGGGCCCTCTGCATGAAGGGATTGTAGTTCTGGTGAGTGTATCAGGTACATTTTCTGAGCTTCAAATTTTCCTTCCGAGTTTGTTTTTTTCTAATAATGTTTGTTCACTTTGTTGCAGATCCTTCCTCAGGAAGAAGATGCAAAAGTTAGCTTGACATATAAGTACATCATACATGAGGACCTGCTACCGCTTATTACCAACAATAATGTTCTTCTTGCCGAACTGGATACGTATGAGTGGGCACTGAAAAGCTGGTCTCAGTGCTCCAAACCCTGTGGGGGAGGTCAGTGAATTTATGTTACAAAAAAGAAAAGAAAAAAAAGCAATTAAAGCTGCAAGTTTTAACTTTGTGTAGGTTCAAACAAAAGTAAAGTTACATCTGGTGTTTGTGAACTTTTTTTTCTCCCTTTGCTATTAGTCTGTGGTGGAAGCATGAATGCTTGAAATAACAACAAATTTCAATTAAACTATTGGAACCCTTAAAGAAAAAGAACTCACACCAGTTCATCCTTTAAATATAATCTTATTATATAAGAATAATAATAAACCCTTTCCACCTTAGTTTTTTGCATGAAGATTTGCTTCTGTTGTTAAAAATTACATTTCAAATTAAAGCACACAATTATAAATTAAATATCTATTGCTCTTTTGGATGGACAAAAAATAACAGAAGATGAAAAACAAAGCCAAGCATTTGTTGTCCCTGCAGAGGAGTAGTTCAGAGTCTGCTCTTTGCCCTTTGAGACCACTTTGAGCCCTTTTTTGACATGTTGATTGAAGTATTTGTTTCTTTAGCTACTTTTCTCTCTTAGAGAACAAACCTTGATGCATTGATTTTCTCATGCTGTGATCTCTTTTGGTCTGCCTGACCCTTACTTTAGATAAAACTGGTCTGGTTTCTTTAAAGTGGTATAGGCTACCGTGCAGTGCCCTCTTAGAAAACCTTGCATCAAACCTTGATTTGACTGTGAGAAAGCCCCACCTTCTATGATTGACCATTTGCTTTCTGAAACTTTTACTTAGCTCTTGCTTTCATGTTTCCTCCTATCAAAATATCTCTTAATAAGCAGGTTTTCAAACTGGAAACTTGAGGCCCTTCTATATTTCTTACAAGTGAATTGCTGCAAGAGGGTTAACCTAAGCTTTTGATGCACTGATCAAATGCACCTCAGTGTCATCTAAATGCACTGAAGAGTTGACATGATTACCTAGAATCTTTCAACTTTCCTTCAAATTTTCTGATTATTTCCAGCTTTGACAGATTTTCTGTGTAGTCTCAGACTTTTGGACCCCACTATATATTTGTAATTTTGCCTCTGTACATTCATACAGGGGATTTTAAATCAAGCAGTCAAAAATGTGACTTCAAAATGTGATTGAAGTCCAGATCTTCAGCTTTAATTCAAGGAGTTTAACAAAAGTATTGCAGTGTAGGATTACCGCCAGGTTTATACACAGTCCCCCATTTTCAGATGCTCTAAAGTAATTGGAAAATTCATCTAAAAGCAGGTGAGGCCAGGTGAGGCCTGTTTCTGTGTTCTGGATCTGGAGTTGAAGTGTTGAACTTGTTGAACTTCAGTAGCTGCTCACTGGAACTCTCAATATGAGGTCCAAAGAGATGTTGATGCAAGTGAAGAAGGCCAACATTAGACTGGAAAACTAAAATAAACCCATCAGAGAGATAGCAAGAACTTTAGGAGTGGCCAAATCAACAGCCTGGTCTTTACAAGAATACATGCACTGGCCAGCTCAGCATCACCAAAAGGCCCAAAAGACTGCAGAAAATAACTAAAGTACATGATTGCAGAATTCTTTCTTTGGATTATAAAAACCCTTTCACAATTTTTAACCAAAAACATTGTTAAGGAGGTAAGCATATCATTGTGAAAGTCTACAATCAAGAAATGCCTTTATGAATAGATATGCACAAGGTTTACAAGAAAGTGCAAACCACTGGCTACATTCAAGAACAAGAAGGTTAGATTAGACTATCTACAAGAGCCTGCACATTTTTGAACAAAATTTTTTGGACAGATGAAACCAAGATGAACTTTTACAGGAATAATGGGAAGAGAAACATATGGAGAAGGAAAGGAACATCTCATGATCTGAAGCATACCACATTATCTGTCTAACGTGGTGGAGGCAATCTTATTGAGTGGGCATTCCAATGGAACCAGTTCATTAGTATTTACTGATGATGTGACTAGTGAAAGAAGTGAATTCTGAAGTGTACAGAGCTACACTCTGCTCAGAAAATAATATTGCAAAACTGATTGGAGTTCACAGTGCAAATGGATAGTGACCAAAGGAATAGTCCAAAAGCAACCCAAGAGTTTCTCAAGGCAAAGAAAATGGGATATTCTTTAATGGCCAAGTTAGTCACCTGATCTCAACCCAAATGAGCATGCTTTTCAGTTACTGAAGCCAGAACTGAATGCAGAGAGACCCACAAACAAGCAGTAACTGAAGATGACTGCAGCAAAAGCCTGGCAGAGCATCTCAAGGGAGAAACAGCATTTGGTGATATGTGTAAAAACAATCCTTGTATTTAAAGTTATGCTAGTTTGTCAAATTACTTTTGAGCCTCTGAAAATTTGGAACTAAACTCATGCAGGTCATATTGTATATGAGCTATAGTCTTTCTGGCTTTCATTATGTAATTTAATATCCATTAGGCATACAGTACACCAAATATGGATGCAGGAGGAAGAGTGACAGCCGTTTGGTGCATCGCAACTTTTGTGAAACCAGCAAAAAGCCCAAACCCATACGTAAACGCTGCAACACCCAAGAGTGCAGCCAGCCCACGTAAGTGACTTTAAACTAGAGCAATGCAGCTGTACCATTGTTACCACTTTAAATGCTGCAATTGCTTTTTGTATGTCCACTCTGACATGACTTTTGCCATTTTAGTGGGGCTATAACAACTAATAAAATCTGTGTAGAAGATATGGTGAATGACAGGGATTTCTTTTCAACACTGTGCTTTCTTGACAGGTGGGTGGTGGAAGAGTGGAGTCCATGCAGTAAGACCTGTGGGAAGCTCGGTTACCAGACCAGGGTGGTGCAGTGCATGCAGGCGCTCCACAATGGCACCAACAGGGTGGTCCACAGCAAACACTGCACTGACGATCGTCCAGAGATGAGGAGAGCCTGCAACCATACTGCATGTCCTGCCCAGTGGAGGACAGGAGCGTGGTCTCAGGTGAGACAAGATATTATTATTATAGATTTTAGTGTATTTTAGTAAGAAGACTTGATTGAATGTTAGTGTAAAGGTTAAGTTAATTAAATAGCTGATATGGCAATATCTACTGCAAGTCTTCAAACAGAATGCAAGTCAGTGTTCTTGATGAAAGCAAGAAAACAAAATGGTACATATTTGTGTGTGTGTGTCTGTGTTGGGTGTGTCGCAGTGCTCAGTGACCTGTGGCGAAGGCATTCAGCAGAGGCAGGTGGTATGCAAGGCCAGTGACAACACCATTGGAGAATGTGAGGGCGAGAAACCGGAAACAGTCCTTATTTGCAAATTAGGACCATGTCCAGGTGAGATCCACATGCATGTAAATGTCAATAGGGAAGAGATTTGGCCAGTTTGCTGCCAGTCTTACATACACCGTTAGGAGGAAACTGCTTCTGCCAGACTGACTTGTGGCTGGTAAATGTCTTTTGAATCCTGCACATGTCATCATAATTCTGGCAGTGGATTTAAGAAAAGCAACGTAAAGATACTTTATTTAGTGTAGTGGTAAAACATGCATAAGTTTACACAAGAATTGCCTCATGAACATGAGCAGAAATTATCCAAAAAACAACAGTTAGAATTGCAAATTTAACAATTCCACAGTCAACTCTGTGTCATCAATGGGAAAAAAATTGCTGCATGAAACCCTTGAGACCCACGTGGCTAAAACTTTTTTCATGGCTTCAGGATGCCAAGTGGACAAGAATTTATGACTGACTATATTTTCTTTTTCTGTGTTGAATCACACCAAAACACTCTTGGTACTCAATATACTGTGCAGACAAAGAAACTTCTTTAAAACCTTAAATATTTCTGCCCTGATGCCCTCCTGCAGCTTTTCTTATTCTGCTTCCTTCTCAAAGAGCCGAACGCCTCCAGTTCTTTCAGTTCTTTTCTCTTTCCTTGCACTGGCAGTAAGTGGAAAATTGTGTGCTTTTTTTTTTCAAAAACACAAAGAAGTCCAGTTTGTGCTCTGTGTCCTGTGAATGCCACCAAACTTTATTATAGATTTCCAACAACAAAGTTCTGTTTTCTTGTAGCAGAAACAGGTTCCCAGAAGCTTTTTATTTTTAAATTTCATGGCTTCTGTTTAAGCCCAGTTTTTTTCTTTTTTGCTGTTACACACTTCAGGACAGCCAGGGTCTTCTCTCAATGCACAAACAATGGAAAATTCTACAATAAAAGATGAAGCTGTCTACCAAAGGGTTCCAGAAAACCCTGTCCAGAAAATCTCTTCAAGTAAGTTACCTTGTAATTTTTTTCAGAAATCAATCACTTCATTGTAAACAGAGTAGAAGTAGAAATGTTCTTTTCACTGCTGCTGTTAGTGATGTCCTCTCTCCTGTTATTACTAGATGAGCCGTGTCTGGGGGATAAATCAATTTTCTGTCAAATGGAGGTTCTTGCCCGGTATTGTTCCATCCCTGGATATTATAAGCTTTGCTGTGAGTCTTGTGACAAGAAGGAAAGCCTCACCACCCATGTTCCTGACTTTCACAACACCCCAGTAGCCTTAGCTGAACCTGACACCTCAGCTCTTTCTCATCCTGCCTCTCCCAAGGCATCTCATGTTGCCACAACACAGACCCCGCCAGAAACCACTAAAGCCATCACTCAACGGCTTCTTTTCACTACCCCAGCGCCAACTACAGCTGCCACTGCTCAAGCTTCACCACAGACAAATGCTGCTCTGCCCCAGCATCCCACCAGCAACTCTTTTCTCACTGCTGGGAAGAGAGATTCAGATGCTGGGCCTGTTCTACCTCTGGGGCCACCACGGCCTACAGCAGACTCAAGTGGAGGTGCTTCTAAAGAGCACAGCCCAAACAGCACTTTAGGCCCAACTGCTGCCAGATCAAGAAGGGACACTTTAGGATCCGAGAGGGACTCCAGTCACAGAAACCTGTCAGCTCAGAAATGAACAGTGAGCAATGTTGTGAATGTGCTGTTCGGTGAAACGGTCTCAAACATCAGCACACCCTTTGCAGTATGTGATTTACTCAAAGTTTTGCTGCAGATATTTCTTTTTTTATTATTATGTTTCTGTCCATGCCAGTGAACTTAGACCAGCCCAGTGATGGTTACCTCATCAAAACTCCAGAGCGATCTGCACACAGCATTGCTCAGCCAGCTGTGCTTCAAATATGAAACGGAAGAAAAAGTTCAAACAAAGGTGCTGTAAATTAAAACGACTACAAGACTTGTTCAAAATGTGATGACTGCATTGCTACATTCATGTTTTTATCTGTGTACAGTTGTGCAAGCCTGTTTTTTTTTCAAGTGCATTAGAACTACTATTAAACTCGTGAACATAAGGAGGTCATAGACTATGGTTTTGGAGGTGCATGTGCCAACTATGGGGTCTGGAGCGTGCCACCAGAATAATTATAGACCTTTTACTGTATTTTTATTATAGATCTACATTTTTAAAGACAAAAAACAAATCCTCATTTCATTCTCTCCTGCAGTTGCCATTTCATGATAGCTTTACTTTAAATATGACTCTCACATATAAAATATGCAAGAAGTAGCTAGAGTTCTGGCTGGTTAGCTGTTGATTTGTAACTGACAGAATTACATAATAGCTGTTGCTCTAAACTCAAAAAGCCCTGGCATAATAAGTATTCAATAACAACAAGTAATCTCTTTTGCAAGAGTGTCAATGGGCCCCAATAGGTGTATTTCTTTTTCCAGATGGTGGCAAAGAACTCACACCAGAATATTGTGATAGCTAAATTTAAACAGCGAGTCAAATTATACAAAAAAGCCCTCAAATAGATTTCCTGCTAGGTATACTTAATCTTTACAAGTATTAACCTGGCTTTTTCTACCAAAGACCATGCTAATTCCAGTTATAGATACAGTATCCATCCATCCATTTTCTACCACTCTTCCAAGTCCGGGTTGCAGGGGCAGCAATCTTAGCAGAAAAGCCAAAATCTCCCTCTCCCTGGCCACCACAAAGTGGCAGACTACATAACCTTATAGAGCGGGGTCACTGAGCACTGAAGCACAGAGTGCGTAAAAGTTGCCAGCACTCTGCTGAATCAACAACTGCAGAGTTAAACCCCTCACAAACACTATGCGCTTTGAGCTTCATGGCATGGATTTCCATGGCTGAGCAGCTCCTGTAGATGTAATGTGTAGGTGGCCTGGTACTTTTGCCCATACACTGTAGTGTACGTATTTATTTACTGTGATAATGACTATATTTTCCTGTTACCACATACCTGAAACTCTCCTGAATCACTGCTATGCCCATGTATCAGTACAAGAACAGGATTAGCTCATATATTGTTGATTGAGTCTTTGGGTGCAGGCCTGAGGCTGGGAGCGTTTAGGGAATTTTGCTGATTGATTTCTATTAAAGATTCTCCCAGTGCCATGTATCTCGCTTATACTATCTGTTCAGAAATACATCAGGAGTATTATGTGACAGTCATGGCACAGAAATTGCTTCATTGCTTTACTGCTGTGATTAAGTTACTAGCTCATGGCCTAGCCAAACTTTGCAGTGAAATACAACTAAGCATCTACTGAACCTTTTTTTTAACTTAAGAAGACAATTTTCTGTTGGAATATATGGCATGTGTATCAATATAGGTTGAGTATTGACAGTAGAGAAATAGCTTGATAAATGTGCATATATAAGATGTGCTAATGTGCCATATGCTCATGTTGCTTACTAGTTCTGTTATGAGCTGTTAATCTCTGCTTAAACAGTCTGATAGAAACTGTATTGTATTAAAATGATTCAGGTAAAGAGTGAATTGGAATTAAAATACTTGACTTGATGTGAAACCAAATAAACCAAAATTATTAAAAACAAGTACATTATGTAAAAACAGAAACTAAATTCAGAGTCATTACACCAAATTATTGATTAAATAACTGTCAGATTATCAGATGTTTTTACATTTCTAGCTGTTTTTGCCTCCTAGTTTTATTAACAAATTGAAATGGCTTCTTATTAAATATACAAATAAGACAATGGTATGTTCTTATTACCTTAGTAACTGATCACAATCAAGCACTTGTGAAGTCTACAGTTATTCTAGAGGCACCCTCCAAACCTCATGCCATCACTCCTGGCAGGGAGCTCAGTGGCTTCTCCATCCCTGGTGCTCTTTTTTGGTGTCCAACATACCGCTGATTATCCTCACTGATAAGAAAAGAATAATGACTGTTTGCAAGCCAACCCCACTGTAGCATGCCCTCTGTCTGTTTTTGTGGAAGTCAGTCAATTAATGCTTTAAAATGCTTTTCAGAATATAACGCATTATGATATTTTTTTTTGTAACTGATGTTTTTCAGATAATAATGTATATAGTGTAAATTTGAAGTTATGAAAAGTTGTGTTGCAATTGCAAAATACAGGCGATGCTGTCTACACACTGTGGTTGGTCGTACTGTTACACCGGTCCTGCATTGCGGTTCATAACGTCATTATTTTTATTGTATAATTCTTGTATATACGTACCTAAATGAAAGCTTTAATGTTAATATTTATTGAATTTTTAAGTGGTATGGTGAACAAAGTAAAACACATTTGAAAGATTTTGCTTTCTTCTCTTTCCTCTGCTAATCTCCATTTACTGCTCTTATATTTAACTTTGATCTTTTTGACTGTCCACTGAGTCGTGGACATTCATGACTGAGTGCGTTTCAATTGAAAACCTCCAGTTCATAATTAATTCTGTCTGATCTGATTCATAGAAATAAATCAAACACATTCAAGCACTTTATTAATTAGGTCCAGTCATATACAGGGTTTGTTGTATCAAGAGACAAGTGATGACTCTTAATCAAATCTTAATGAGGTTTGAGTGGCACAATGTGACAATAATTCCTATTAGAAGCCAGTCTTCTTCTGCCAGGCTGGCGCTGATCTCTGCCAGATCTGCTGTGTAAAACTTTCAAGCTGAGTATCTCCTCCATGCAGCATTTCCTCCCTCCTTAAAACTAGCAATTTGCAGAGTAACCATCCCTTCACCATGCCACCCATCTTGCTCTGTGAGCAGTGACAAGGTGGTGCTGTGGTGTGGGTGTCACACAGACTGAGTGACTGAGTCAGCTCAAGCTGAGACGTCTGCGGAGGTGTCTGGTGAAATCCAGCTGTGCCCGAGGCAAAGCCTGATTGACAATGGACTTTGGCAGCCAGCCCTGAGAACAAAGTCATATTTATTAGACGCCTGAATGGTATTTGTTGGCTGTCATTCAACAACAAAAGGAGAGCGTGAGGTTCAGCTAGGTGGTCTGTCGCTGTACAGAAATTATGTATTATTCATATGCAGATATTGTTCACTTTTGAAGAAAATGTATTAAAGAAAATATTAATGCCACAAAATAATATTACCAGAGGGTCCACTTATTTTCCCAAGCTTTGAACCACATCTCATGGTCTTTTCCTGCTGTTTTTAATTTAACCATCTCTACGAGAGAAGAGTAGTCTCTATAAGCTGTAAAAGATCATGAGATGCAGCTGACAAAGCAAATACTGAGACTTTGATTTTGAGGCTGTCATAATACTGTGTCAATATAAACACAGTACACTACATTTACTGACAGCATTTAAAAGGGAGAACCTGACAAATACAATAATAATTCTATAATGTCTGTCCAAGACTAAAATCTTCTAATGAGTTTAGTTTACTTTTACTGAAACAGATTAATTCTGTATGGTGTTTTTATTTATGACTTGTTTGTTTAATATATACAAAAGAAAATGGCCAGTTTTTATAAGTGCAATGTGTAATAGAACCCTGCATCATTTTGCATGTGCAAAATTAATTTATTATACAATAATTCATAGAAGAATTATCAATGCATATATTTATTTCTTTGTTCCACACATTAGAGCAAGAGTTCACATTTTAATTCACAATATAACAAATACAACACACATAAATTTACCTTTACGTCCATATTAAGAAGCCACGTGAAGCGGCTTTTCGTTGCATCCTCATCCAGGGCCTGTATGATGATGCAGGTTGGTCCATCCTCAGCTCTGTACACATGCAAAAAAACCAAAAAAACTTTAGTATTCAAATAAGGTCTTATATTCTTGTGCATTTTTTTTCAGCCTTGTCCATCTTTATTTATATTTATCAGTACTAGTTTATGCCCATGCCTTGTCATGCTGTTGGACATGTAAGTTTGTGTTATAAGTTGTTATAGGTGCATAAATGGTAAAACAGGTATTTTTAGCCTGTTTCTAGGTGGTTCATAGGCAACATGATGATGTCATAAAATCTGATCTAGATAACAGCCTTCAGGGGCCTAAGATGTATCTGGGTGCCAAGTTTGGTTCCTCAACTCCTGATTATGTAGGATGAGTTGGTGGACAAAGACACAACCACACAGACAGACAGAGATTTCATGTATTAAACCAAGTTTGAACTGTGGGTTGATCATTCCAGTCTGTATTAAAATATCTCATATTATCTCATATATAATTGGTATATACAACTATGATCTCCTCCAAATGAAATTCACCTACTGGTGACTCCTAAATTTTATAATTAGCACCATCATCAGGCCGACATTTAAATCTTTCCAGTACTTAATACATAACATATGATGTCAGCTCTAATGAACTTCCCAGTTAACCCAAGCTATTCTTTATACTTACTACATCACTTTATCAATGATGAATGTGGACATGTAACCATGCCCGTATTAATTCAATTCAATTTTATTTATATAGCGCCAAATCACAACAAAAGCCGCCTCAAGGCGCTTTATATTGTACCCTACTTTTCTGTTTAGCATTCAGTTTGGCGCCACCATGCCACATAAATTCCCTAAAATTCCAAGACTCACTCAGCCCAGCAGCACTTAACACAATACATAATTGGCTATGAAAATTAACTTTTGCTCTCCTCATATTTTTTTTTTCTCCTCTGAAATTAGCTGTTGTTGAGCCGAGATTGTCAGGACAGATGAAAATGTCAGCGCACATCAAGACAATTTTGTTTTTCATTTGTATTGTTTTAAGATTTAAGATTAAGATTAACTCAGACTCGGTGTATAAGAGAAAGTTCAATGAAGGTGTTAGGTATAGTTTTAGACATGATAATAAATGATTAGTGGATTTTCCCTGTTCAGAGCTGCCTTGTCTGCAGATGATCCTATACCTTACAAAGCCTGCCTGAGGTGGGAATGACTCCAGCTGAACTGCTGCTCCTCCAAGATAAATGCTGGACTTTTCTTTGCAGCTGTGTCTGACGCTCAGGAAATCCCTCTGGCCAATCACATTTCCTGCTGTCCCAGTTGAGACCTCGTGCGTAACAATTGTTTGTGGTCCAATACGTTTTAGAACCTACAACACATGAAACACATAATATTTGCTTGTAGATCACAAAACGTAGATAATCTATAGATTTTTAGCTATAGGAAAATGCATTTCTTGATGCAAATATGTAGCGTGATATCCATAGGCTGGCTATAAAGACAAATTTGCAGACAGATTAGGTCGGAAAACTTTAAACGCTGCTTAGTGTTTTTATATGTCAAAACTCTGGCAATTTTATAGTTTAAAGATTCACAGTTGATCAAGTTACCAAGTTGTAGAAAGGTGAGTTGCTTACTTTGATTTGCTGTATGCTTGGGTTCCACTGGTGCATTTCTTCAACTCTGAGAAACAGGAGGTTATAGAGGTCATCCACACTGGCCTCCAACACTGCCTCCAGCCTAAAGACTTTCCTGCCCCCTGGCATCACTTTGCTACAGATCACATCACCAGTACTCTAAAGAGGAGAAACACAAGTTTGTGACCAGTGTTCACTTAGTTCGAGCTTGTTTTAGAGTGTGGTGACACATGAACTTTGATGAAGGGGCTTTAATGGCATTTTTATCAATCAGATGTTACCTCAGTAACCTCAAGCTTCCATCCTTCTTTCTCCTCCAAAATATCGAGAGCCTTCCTCATTGCTTCTTGGCCATGTTGTACATACAGCTGCTCTTCTTTTGCTGGCACAGGTTTTATATCTTTTGGTTCAGCATCTGAAAAAAACTGTTGTTAGTAATATTTCAGCAAGCACAATCTAAAATGTTTAATTAAAATAACAGGGTTATATTTTACCATTATAATTTAAACCAGCTGGCTGTCTCGTGTGGTGTTGGATTTGTCCCCATTGCTGCAGGTGCGTGATCTCCTGACCTATCACTGCCATGGCTGTGCGTTGGAGTCCTGCATGATTGAAAGAAAAATAAAAGAGCTGAGGAGACTTACCTAGAATGCACCATTTTACATAAAAAGGAATAAAAAGGTAAAAGTCCTTCTGTAGGTTGCTGAGGGTTTACCTGCTATATTCCTTATATGTGGGTAGGAAATTCCACAGCAGAGCTTTACAACAGCAGGCAGCATGATGTCTGTCTTTGGCAGTGACAGCAAAGTAAGAGAGTGTCTCTGATCTTTATATGGTCTGTGAAGGACACTCCAGCGAGATAAGGGCCAGAGAAGAAGATAGGACCTGTTCTGAATTCTGTCCTGAAGGCCACATTTAAGACTTCTATTAACTAAAACAAGGGTTGGGAGCAATACAGAGAGGAAATTCTCTATGAAAACACAGGACAAGCCAGTTATTTAGTGCATCCATGTGGATTCTAAATAAAGTCTTAAATATGTTGAGGCTAGAGTTTCCAAATTTTAAAAATGTTTACATACTGCAGCAGCTCAAATCAAAGCAGTCCTATTTAGATATACCAAGACAAAAATAGCACATGATCAAAATTGTCACATCTACTTTTAGATAACACAGGTTGATAAATTTAATTTTAATTTGATAAGTTAATAAATTTTTTAACTAGGAATGCATCACGTCATGGTTAATTTAACTTCCAATTGTTCTTTTTCAATCATCTTCATATTCAAATGAACTCTGTCAAAATATGAGGGAAGGATAAAGAAAATATATTCCTCAGAATGCTATTAAAGTAAACACTTAGAATCAGGGCCATCTTTAATAAATGGTCAGGCATTCTTTCACCTGTAAGTGAACAAAAGTAGCTTTACTGAGCTGTTCTTTTATTAAAACAAACAAAAAAATCAACATACCTAACAGTAATTACACCTTAATGTAATTTATAATATATAAAATCTTCATTAATTCTTTGTAATTGGAGCAGCTGACAGCTAATGACCAGTGTTTGCCTCTGGTGTGCTGCAGACCAATAGCTATTGAATAATCACATCTACCATCTATTGTAGGATTTCTCCCTAAGCCAATTTTTTATGATACAATGCTGTCTGTTACTAATTGCCAAAATCAAGGCTGAACTGTGCAACCTCAGCAGGAAGAGGATGGCAGTTTTGTTGTCAGTTGTTTTACCCAGGTAGATAAAATGGTGCAACAACTTCAGTAACTTCAGAAAATCTACCCAACAAAGACCCCTGTTGTAGGAGGCAAACAAAGTGAAGAAAAAGACAGATTTATTCAACTGAGAGTTCTGTGACTTAAGAGATTTCAAAGTGACATTCAATCACTTTAACTGGTTCTTCTATATCAAGCAAAGGCTCCTTGTACTGAATCTGAGTTGTTATGCAATGGATAACAGCAGTATCATGCATTTTTCTTGAGAAAAAGACTGCTATCATGGAAAATGAATAGCATACTGAGAGCTGAAACTTGAATGAACAACAAATGGCACTGTTTGCTCTACAAACTGTGTTTCTGTTGTGTGTGCAATGACAATAAAGTTTAATCTGATTGCTATGGTCCTGGGTCTTCAACCCAGCGTTTTGAGTTTTGTTGTGGACTCATGATTATTTCTTTTGCATTTATAAGATAATTTATATTCTAGTTCCTGAGTATGTTTCTTTCTAGTGCCTCTGAAGTTGTTATTTGTAGTTCTTGGTTCTTGTTTGCATTTTTGTTAGTGCCCCGTCGTGTCCAGTCTGTTCGAGTCTCATCTCTGTTTTGTTTCTCCTGTATTAAGTCTGTCGTATCACCATCTCCCCAGTTATGTCCCCGTGTCTGTCTGGTCTCTCTGTGTTCTTTCTGGTTTCCCTGTCTTGTCTAGTTAATAAGTCTGTAGTCCTGTCCCTGTGTTTATCCTTTCCTGTGCCTGTGATAATCTGTGTTTCGTCCTTTTGTCTCTCCAGTCAGTCTTGTCTCCATGTCTGTTTTCTCCAGTCCCTGTGTCAAGTTCACATGTCTTAGTCCTGGTCCCAGTGTGTGTGTTAGTTCCTGTTTCATTTTGACAGTCCCTTGTCTTGTGTGTGTCATGTTCAGTTTTACTTCCCCTGTCTTGTCAGTAAGATTCTGTTCAGCCGTGTTCCCCAGGTGTGTCGACTCTACCTTGATTCCCTCCTGTATACATATTGTCAGCGTCTCCCTCTATTTTTTGTCGCGTTGTCCCTCATGGTTGTGTTCTCCCTTGCAGTGTGTTTTCCCAGAAGATTCCTAGATTTGGGTTTCCTTGTTTTCTGATTCACAGTATTCTTGTACTGAGTTCAAGTTAAATAAAACTGCTTTTAGTTTACTCCTCATGTTTCTGAGTCCTGTGTTTGGGTCCAACCCTGCCTGCTACACAGCCAGCCTTGACACTGATAATATGCTATTTCAACATCACATTAAAACCATATCTCAGGAATTCACAATAGGTGTGTGAAAATACAAATCTAATGGCACAAAGATGATGATATGGTAAATGAAGATCCCCAGCTGAGCTCAGTTCAGTCTGAGAACATGAACTCAATTGTGTACATGGAATAGTTTTTCTTTTCTTTCCTGTTTTTTCTATGACACCTCTGGGACATCTTGAAAAGCCTTTAGTAGTCAGGACAACAAGCACCAAAAGGTGATACTTATTCCAAGCCCTTTATACTAATGGGCAAGACATACTATTGTGGCATACTTGAGAGGAAATGGGACATGGGCAGAGAGCATTTGAAGAAATTTCAGTTCATTTGGTTGGAGCTGTGAAATGTGACCCTGAAAGACAAAGATTAGAGCTGTGTTGTAAGGACAACTGTTGCACTGATAAAATAGCAGTGGATAATGTGAAAAGATGTATAGTTACATATATTTGCATGGGTTAATAATGTTCTAATAAACCAGATTCATAGATTGTGGGGCAGGAATGAATAAATTGAATAATAATACATTTTAATATAAAAATATGGATTTGCAGGTTAATATTAGTGAATATTCTCATGTCACACAAAGTCTTCTTAATTACATTTCTAGATTTGATATGAGATAATGTAGCTGAAGGGCTCTGCTCTCCCTGTGAAATTTCTGCACTGTAAAGTAGGACGAATTGTAATTAGATGTCATAAGGACTGAAGAGTGTGATCGTACATGTCATGCAGGTAGCACCACTTGAATTTTTCTACTCAGATATTTTGGTTATAAGACATTTTGGTTAATTTGCCTGTTCATTTATCCATTTCAATAAATTATCTTAAAAATAAAGGCTAGTTTCCCATCAGTCTGCAATATGAATATATAACAAGATTATGGGAATGATCACATGGGAATGACTTGCTACCATATCTATGTACATTTTGATTCTTTGGTATAGACACAACATAATTTAATCTCTTGAAAGAGTGTCTGCTTGTTTGTATTTATATGAATGTGTAATCTGTCTGTAGGGAAATGTTCTCCAGTCTCCTTAGTGCTTTAGCAGTTTATTCATTCAGCTACCAATCTCCTCTTCTGAGAAAATGTGGCTGGTTAACTGTGTCTGTGTCCTTTATTTTATAAGCTGAGTCATTTCTGTGGCAGTAGCTAGTTAGCAAGTGTTTGTGAATTAAGGGCTCTCATTTATCCTTTCATTTCTAATGTTGTACTTGAAAGCTTGTAAACCTTTTAGAACCAGACCTAGAATATTATCTGATTTTGACAAAACTTCTGAAAGTGAATAAAAAAAATACAAATAATGCAAATTATGTAAAAGACTGATTTTTGAGGATAGTAATCAAAATGGAGAAAATTGCAGGCCACTTTCAGCCTCCCCCGGAGTGGCTGGCTTTCACTATGAAGAGGGAAATCAAGACAAGAAAGGCCAAAATGCACAGTTTAAATGAAGCTAATGCATAAGTTCAATAAGAAAGACCTTTATTCACTCATCTGGCTGCATTCCTGGGTGTTCAGGCTGCTGTTTATTCTTTACTCAATTCTGTTGTCATCACTCGTCTAATAATTTTCTTTCCTTCCTTCTGCGAGCCAATCAGTCTCTGTTCCATGTGCTTTGAAACTCAGTCATTCTGCCTTTCAGACTCTCATTCGTGCAACCCACCCCTCGCCGCCTCAACCTAGTCACTCATAGTCCCATCCAAGACTCTGGGAGGTCTTGTCCTATTTCCTTTCATTGCTGGGAGTCCATTCTGCTATGACAGTTCACTGGCTCATAAATCAAATTCCGTATCTCTGTAAATCATGTTCAATTCTTACAAATAATCTTTCCTTATTGGAATTAGGTTGGCTTATGCAGTTAAAGTGACACAAGCCCTTGGGGGTAATTAGCAAGACTTATAGTTATGGGATGCTTGAGAGGCGGTTGAAGTCATGTGAAAAAATTACAGCTCATTTTGGCCAGAGCACTGAAATGTGACCCTGAAACACAAGGATTACAGCCGCCTTGTAAGGACAACTGTCACACTGATAAACCACAAGTGGTCCAATCAACAAAGATCACTTGAACAGCAAGGCATGTAACAGGAGGTCACAAAAGTAGGGCAACTTCTAGCAACTTAATATCTCTCTTAACTTATCTAATGGTGTTGTTGATGTTTGTGAATCTACCAGTAGAAGAATACTGAACAACAATGGTGTGCATGGCAATGATGGGAGGAAATATCTGCTCTCCAAAAAGAACTTTCATGCCTATCTGCAGTTTCCTAAAGATCAAGTGGACAAGCCAGCAGCCTTGCCCACTTAAACAGTGTTTTCCGGACAGACGGACCGAAGAATCTTTCGGAATTTGTGAAAAATGGTGGTGGTAGTGTCATGGTTTGTGTCTGTTTTTTTCTGCATCTGGGCCACAATGACTGGTCATCACTGACTGAACAGTGAATTCTGGATTATGCTAGTGATTTCTAAAGAAAAATGTCTGAACATTCATCCGTGAATTGAATCTTAGGAGAAAGATGGTCATGCAAGAAATACATGATTACTCAAAGCACACAAGTCGTTCCCCTAAAGAATGGTGAACCATTAAACAAAGTCATATTTTTAATCAGATAGAAATATTGTTGAAGAACCGAAGGCATGTAATTTGCGTGGTCACAATTAAACCTGATCTATATGGGGGAATGGGCTAGAACTCCAAACTTATTTGCAGGACAGATCAACAATAACCAGAAATGTTTAGTTAATTACTATCTGGTTTTACACAAGAGGTCACCCTAGATACTGAAAGCAAAATTCATATACTTTGCTCCTTAGTGATGTGCAATATGGATAATTTAATTGATAAAGAAATGACAAAGTCTAATATTTCACTTTCATTTGTTCATGTGGGTTTTATTTTTCTATATCTAGAACTTGTGTTAAAATCTGATAAAATTTAAGATTATTTTTATGCAGAAGTAAAGAAAATCTAAAGGTGTTCCAAATTCTGGAGCATGACTATGGAGAGATTTTTTTTAGGGTAGTTAGGCTTATTTTATTTCATCACTCAGACCTCCATTGACTCACTAAATTTTTTCAGTCAATTCATCTTTACCAGCTCCCTTTTCACTGGGAGTTGTATAGTTACCACGTCTATCAACATTTCATGTCTTACTACATTTTTACATATATTAAAATGGTATCAATGGTATCAACTCCTCGCCATTGTAGTTATTCTCCCCCTGTAGGAAGGGAGTATGAAATCGGTTCCATTTGTCTGTCTGTCTGTCTTTTAGCAGTGTAGCATCCACAGTTTATTTCAGTTATAATTTTCAAATTTTGTGTGATGGTAGATACCAATAACAAGGTCAAGCTCACACCAAATGTGAAAACCAGTAAAAACTTAACAACAATTTTTTGTGGATCGTCTTCAAACTTCCAAGAATATACTAGGCCTTGGGGAATATGACTACCTAAGTTGACCTTGAAAAAAAATTTCAAGAAACCATATCAAGTATAATATATCATATGAAAGGGCATGGAGAAAGCTGTACAACACACTTTTTATTTTTTCAATATGATGCAACACAACATCACAATGATACCGCTGAAGTTAGCATGTTTAATAAAAACAGGCTGACGTCATCATATTGTCATAAAACATCAAAGTTTTAGTATGCCTTTGCCCATCGGGGGGAGTTGCACTCTCTGAGTGCTCTTGCCTTGTCTATTTATTTGGTTTAAAATTAATTATTTCAACTCAATTCAAACACTGGGATGTAGATGCCAGAAAGCTTTGTCTCTGTGGATTTTTATTATCTTTTGTGTTGTTAATGTTTAATTAGTTTTAATTCCAGTTATTCACTGATACTCTCAAAACTGCCTTCATTTTCAGGAATTTCGATTTTCTCTTCTGAATTGTCTCTTTGGGATGCAGGGAGCTTCATAATCTCATATTAGAGGAGCTTCACCTATCTCTCACCTTATGATATGAGTTACACTAGTGTGGTCTCTGTGGATTCTGTGTGGATATGTTTGAGGGAATTACTTTCATATTTGTGAAATATTTGGCAGAGGGCCCAGTGACTCCCTCTCTTCTCAATGCTGCCTTAAAGAAGCGTTGCTGATAGAGCACTAGGAAACAGCTGCCTCTTATCGCCCCGAGCCAACAGGTGTCCTTGTGAGAAGGATTCATGACGTAAATGCTGAACTTCTCCTGTTGACCAGGCCAGCAACCTCAAACTGTAGTCACACCACCAGGGAAGAGGCATAAGATACATGTTTGTAAATTGCAAGGATGACCTCCAGAAACCTTTGGGATGCTTAAAAGTTAACACTATCATCAGGATCGACCTTGATTGCAATTTGTGTGCTATGCCAGAAAACCAGAAACCGTGTTTCATTCAGATACATTTGTCCATGAAGTGGTGGTCACCTTGACAGTGTTCCAAACTTGCTAGTTGCTGTGATGGGGTTTTTCTTCATAAATCAATTCAATTCGATTTTATTTATATAGCGCCAAATCACAACAACAGTCGTCTCAAGGTGCTTTATATTGTAAGGTATAAACCCTACAATAATAGAAAGAAAACCTCAACAATCAGATGACCCCCTATGAGCAAGCACTTGGCGACAATGGGAAGGAAAAACTCCCTTTTAACAGGAAGAAATCTCCGGCAAAACAAGACTGAGGGAGGGGCAGCCGTCTCCTGCGACGGTTGGGGTGAGGGGAGGAAGACAGGACAAAGGATACACTGTGGAAGAGAGCCAGAGTTTAATAATAACTAATCATTAAATGCAGAGTGGTGCCTTTTGGTGTTGCTGCGCTGGCCAGTCCAGTCCTTCTTTTTAAGAATGTACCAGATTGTTGATCTGGCTGCTCCTAAAGTTTCTGCTATCTCTCTGTTAGGTTTATTTTGGTTTCTCAGCCTAATTATGGCATCCTTTCCTTGCATTTACATCTCTTCTGACCTCATACTGAGAGTTCCAGTGAACAGCTACCAAATGCACGTTCAACTCTTGGAATCAGCTCCAGATCTTTTATCTGCTTAATTTGTCATGGAATAATGAGGGAACAGACATCATCTGAACATGAAACTGCTTGTCAGTCAATTGTCCAACCACTTTTGACCCTCTGACTATGGGGGACCTTGAATAATACTGGCTGTGATTCCTAAACAATTAATGCAACACTTTTGTTAAACCCCTAGGGTGAAGGTTTGTACCTAAATCACTATCATCATCATCTGTTGTACAATTTTCTGTCTTTGAAGTTATTTTTTATCTATTTGAGTTGCTTATCATCTCTTTGGTGTTTGGTCTCTGTTGTTTGGTTGTTAGACTTTCTAACAAGAAATGCTGAGTCACTTCAAACAGAGGCTCTATCCGTGAACATACTGTTTATCATACAACCATAATAAAATGCGTGGGAAAGACTACTCAGAGTCAGACATTTTATTTTTCATTTTGTTTTTTGTACAGGCCATTAGCAGCTCAGTCAACACGTTATTCATTCTTTATTCTTTCTTTAATATTCATTCTGATTCCCATATTAAGTAAAGGCAATAAATAACACACACACACACACACACACACACACACACACAATTATTTTTTCAGGTATTACAATTTCATAAACTATTTGTTAATTGAATTTCTATTTTTCCATCAAAGATTTATTTTATAGCAAGATCCTGAGAGGTGCAGCACATTCAATATATTTGTTAAATAATTAAAAGTAACCTACAAATTCCAAGAGATTAAAACATATTTGAAGGCCTCTTTTTTTTTCTTTCCTTCTGTAAATGGTGTTCTCTTTCTGGTTGCTTATTTCTATAATGTGTGTAAAACAAATATTTTTATATAGGAAACTTTATGTAAAGGATTAAATAAAATTATTTTTATCCTTTTTTTCCCCCATGTTTTTCTGGTTAAATTCACTGGAATTGACTCAATATTTAGTGAGAACATACTAGCAACCTTGACATGGCTGCAGTGTAATCCTATGGAAAAACTGTATACATTTAACGACACTAAACTAAAAACTTTTTGCCCCACTCGTTATTTTAAGTGTCTGATTGTTTTTGCCAACGAAACCGTCTTGAAACAAAACGTCAGGAGTTCGAATCCCAGCCAAGGCATGCATTCAGTAAGGGTCCCCAGGCTAGGCCCCCCATGCTACCCAAGCATACCTCGGAACATGAGCAAGAAATGCATAAATGAAGCAATACCTGAAGCTACCAGAGGCAAAATAGCGGATATACAGGACAGCTACAAGTACCTGGATATCCTACAGGCCAACGGGAAGCATGATTAAGATTCATAAAGGTCAACCCCAGCCAAATACCTTCAGAAAGTAAGACAGGTGCTGAGAAGCCAGCTGAACGTAGGAATAAGATTCAAGCAGATACCCAGCTGGAATAATAAGATGGCAACAGGAGGAGATAGATGCCACCGATGTTAAGAAACGAGAACTCCTCACAATGAACAGAGGTCTCCACCCGAAGTACAGAACCCTGAGGCTCTATGAGCAATGGAAAGAGGGAGTGCGAGGATTAGTGAGTGTCAGAGCCACAATCCAGGATGAAACACAGAGCATCCGCAAATACATCAGGAAGATGGTCCCCTGAGATGAGCTGCTCAGGCAGCTGAAGACAGACGGTGATGAGGAACAGGAAGAGAAGCAATCATGGATGACCAAGGCCTTGCATGGGATGTACCTTCGACAGATAGAAGCAGTTGCTGACATCAGAAAAGCCTGCCAGTGGCTAGAAAATGTGGGCTTAAAGGACAGCACAGAGACTCTCATCATGGCTGCACAAGAACAGGTCCTAAACACCAGATCCATAGAGGCAGGAGGCTATCACAAGTGACAGGACCCAAGTTGCAGACTGTGCAAAGGTGCCCTGGAGACTATCCAAGACATAGTAGCAGGATGTAAGATGCAAGCTGGGACAACGCATACTGAGAGGCCAAGTGGCTGGGTACAGGAACATCTGTGCCACATATGGACCCAAGTCCCAATGGGAGACATCTCCAAAGCTGGTTGAGAACAGCAGAGCTGTTCCAGACAGACAAGCAGCTGTTGGCCAACCAACCAGACTTAGTGGTGGTTGACAAAGAGCAGAAGAAATAGAGTAAAAGTACCAGGGGTTGAAAAGTACCAGGGGCTGAGAAGTACCAGGGGCTGAAGGAGAAGATGTGGAAGGTAAAGTCCAAAGTAGTCCCAGTCGTAGCAGGAGCATTAGGAGCTGTAACCCCAAAGCTGGAAGAGTGGCTCCAGCAGATTCCATCAGAGGTCTCTGTCCAAAAGAGTGCGGTCCTAGGAACAGCTAAGATACTACACAGAACCCCCTGGTAGAGGACCTGAGCTTGAGAATCACACACATATCCTGTGGTACCCTGTGTATGAGAGAGAGATTTATATATATATCTGTGTGTGTGTGCGTGTATATGTGTGTTTGGCATGTGTATGTGTGTGTGTATGTGTGTGTCTATGTACGTATGTTAATTAAATTCCTAAAACAATGAATCAGTGATACTAATCTTTTTAAACCTATTCCAAAAATTCAACAGTTTTTTTTTTTCAGATATTTAAAATACCTTTATTCTTATGATATGGCCATGTTTAACCAAAAAACCTCCAGTGTGTTTCAGCGTTCATGAGGGAGTTAAACAGAGTTCATGAAAACACTGGATCTTTTCTAGTGGAGTTCCTCCAATGGCAAACTTCCACCTGGGTGAGAGTAGAATATTCCAATAGGAGGAATCTTAAAAACCTGGACAGAAGATGTTCACACAAAGCCTGCAATATTTACCAAATTCAAATCAAAATTAAATAAGCAACACACAGCAGTATCATCCACAGACAATATGAATAGCCTAAATAAGGTTTATATCTAAGTCCTCATTTAAGCCAGGGTATTTGATGACCTATAATTTATAAATCCACAAAGCTTCCCTTTAATTAAGATGTCATGGTCCTTCTGTCCTCGCCGTGCTGACCTGCCAGTTTCTGTCTATCTCTCAAAGCTCAAGCTCTCTACCTCATTCCTCTGCCATCGTGGTTTGTGTGTGCGTGTGTGCGTGTGTGTATCTGGGTGTTCTGGTCTTGGTGCAGTAGTGGGTCTCAGTGGAGGTTTCCCGCCTTTTGGTTCCACACATCTGCTGGCAATCACGCACCTGTCTGTGATGACCTTGTCAAGAGCCACTACTTAACGGAGTGGCTGAGCTTCAGTCGATGCTGGATTGTTGAATAACTACAGTTAGTGTAACCCTGGCTCTGATGTTAGTTTATGGAACCCCTTGTTACCTGTGGAAAAATATACTGGTCTTTTCTTGTGTGCACAAACCTGTGGAACGGAGGTGTGGTGAGAGTGGTGAGCACTTTCTAAATACCAAGTGAGCTGAAGGGGAGAACAGCCCTCTGGAGAAGATTCACTGACACCTGGGATTGGGATCAAGACGAGACTGTGGACTTGGGGTTTTGGGATTGTTGTTGTTGCACATTATTCACTGTAAATAAATTCACTTTACTTGAAGGAGTCCTGCTTCGCCTCATGGCAAACCTGACATAAGACTCCTGTGTCTGTCACCTCTTCATATAGAAAAAAGCATGTGGTCAATTCCAAAGGCTTGTAATGCAGATGAGTTACTATAATGGAAGACCAGGCAGGTGTAATTAATGTTACCTATGTGTATGGCATATTTGGGTTCTACTAACCTATCCGGCAAATGTCTTTTTGTTCTATCAATATAAAAAACTTTGCAGCTTCGACACTCTTGTCTATAGATGACAAATGAGGTTTTACAGTTAATAAAAGTATTATTACTAAGCACATTTTGAGACTAGTACACACTAGTAGTCACACTAGTAGTAGTCGTAGTCGTCTCTGCAGTGAACATGCCATGCTTGGCAACATCAAAAAATGAAATCAGATGTGTTTTTATAAAAAAATCTAACCTGGATCCAGTAAAGGGAGCTCTAAGGAGGAAGAGGTTACTGTCACTACAATCTATGGACTATAATACAGTTGTTTAAATTAGCTTTGACAGTTTCCCAATTTGTCCACTAACTTTCATCAAAGAATGTTATGTTAAGCTATCAAAAAGCAAATCAGCCTACAAACTATTCTGTGGTATTAAAACTAACATCATAGCATATAAGTAAAAAATAAAGATACTGATGATGTGAAAGTCTTTTGTATATCAAAAAGTTAAATATTAGATTTATCATAAAACAATTATAGTGCAAACACTAATAATTAAGAATGCTTCCCTTTTTGATGGTTTTCTGAAAAGAATGTGATTTTAGCATGCATTAGTTTTATGAGTTACCATTTTAATAACATTTATTTTTCATTTTTAGAAAACTTTCTGTTCTCTGAGTTGTATAGGTAATGATATCCTTGTTCTAGCTTTAAAATATGCATTTAGGGGGCAGGCCGAGGGGTCTGCCGGGAGGCTGTACTTAATCTGGACATGTAATTTAACCTCAATTAGTACTCTAGGAACCTTAAACTCTAATAATACAATGGAAAAAAATAGTGGGTGGTAATTTAACTTTGGACTTTTGAACTTTTTCAAACTCCTGTTGATTCTATTCAGTTATGCAACATTGGTGTCAGTGTTTACAGGTGTTTCAAAAAACTGTGAATAATTCATAACTCTCCATGTTGACTCCCTTGCTGCTCTGAAGATGTTTTGCATAGTGATTTTAAGATATCCCAGTGGGTGGTGGAGCAAATGGAGCACTTAGACAAATGTTGTTTGCAAATAAGAACTAGTTTATTGGTTCAGATGCAAATTTTAAAGTTTAAAGTGTTAAATCACATATAAGCACCTGTTTTGCCCAACAAGGAGCTTTATTTTTGTTTCTCTTAGAGTTTTAGAGTCTGTTTTGATACCACATCAATGTCTTTGTTATCTTTTAAAAATAAAGCTTTAGCTGTCTGCCTGTGGTCGGCATTGACTCAGCTTTAACATCATTCTGGGTCCTGAGTTTTGTAATGTTCACATCTTCACTCCTCAAAAGCAGTAGACCACTCTACTATTTTGCATTTCCCCACCCAAAGTGAAGTCAGTTGCAAGTGCACAGGAGAAAGGCAAAGCTTACTATTCAATTTTTTTTCAGAGTCACAACCTAATTACTTTTTTTTGCATACAACCCCATGTCACAGTCCTGCACTTACTCATCAACAATCCAATTTGACCACCTTCCTACAATTTTTGCTCAGTTCAAATATATCACTCTTTTACACGAATAAACACCACCTGTTATCACAGCCCAGGCAGAAATTAAGTTTTTAACAACAATGGGAATCAAAAAACAAGAATGTAGGTCATCTGTTCTTTTGATAATGATTGGAGTGAGGCAGACTGACCCATGTAGTCATATACTATAGTCTGCTGTGCTGCCTTCTCTACTTTTCTAAAGACTCTTATACCTGATCTGATCACCACATTTTTGTTTTTTTAACCACATTCCTATTGTTGTTCTGTGGACGAGAGCCAGTCTTAAGATTTTTGCCCTGGTTATTATTACCTTTATTTAAACAGTGCAGGGAAGAGAACATAACACACAATTTTTTTTTTTCTTAACAAGTCTGTTTTTTCCCATTTTTGCAATTTTAATTGGTGACCTCCAGTTTGTACCACATGATTAATTAATATAAGCTCTAAATGTTGGACACACTGTTCTCCACTCTAATTTACAGTCAAATTCATTGTGAAATCAGTAATTGTCTATGTCACAGCACAGCCCCTTTCATCTCCTCTAATACTGTGGAGACAAGGCTCTGTGGTATTTGACTCATTTACAAAGCTAAGTGTTTTTGCATTTATGGTGTCTTACCCTATTAGGGTTTGCAGTCATAGGGGTAACCGCATGACTGATGCATGATGTGTAGTTGAGATCAAAGTCAAAGTTTGCTCTTAGGAATATCTGTAATGTCATCATTTATAGCATTGTCTCAGTAGTGCTGAGAGGAAGTTTGCCTATTATGCATCAATTTTGCCATAGACTCAGACTCAAACACTCACTGACATGTTGCTATGACAGCCACTGTTTTATCTTAAGTCTAAAAAATAGATCTACAGATTCTTTAGGGAATTTATAATAAAAATATACAGAAGAGAATCTGAATGATCCTTTAATCTACAGACTACAGACCCTCTTGAAGTCCATAAATCACATGAGGATTGGTTGGGCAAACTCTCACCCACGCCAGAGCATCCTTGATAGGGTAAAGAGTTTGTCCAGTGTTCCACAAGCATGATGAAAACTACAATGTTCTTCCTGAATCACAGTTTTGATAAACGGGCAGGCTAGGCTCTCCAATAACCTGACATAGACCTTCCCACAGAGGAGTATGATCCCCCTGAAGCTGGAACACAGTATCTGGTCCCCATTCTTTAATATATAAATAGACACACACTCACCAGCCACTTTGTTAGGTAGACCTGTTCAGCTGCTCAAGATGTCCTGCTGAAGTTCAAACTGAGCATCAGAATGGGTGATCTAAGTTACTTTGATCATGGCATGGTTGTTGGTGCCAGATGAACTGGTCTTGGTATTTCAGAAACTGCTGACCTACTGGGATTTTCCCACACAACCATCTAGTTGATGCCAGAGGTCAGAGAAAAATGGCCAGACTGCTTCAAGCCGATAGGAAGACAACAGTAACTCAAATAACCACTTGTTACAGCCAAGGTACGCAAAAGAGGATTTTCTGAACACACAACATGTCAAACTTTGAAGTAGATGGGCTACACTTCACATGCACTCACCAAACTTGGACAATAGAAGAATGAAAAAACATTGCCTGGTCTGATGAGTCTCAATTTCTACTGCAACATTCAGATGGTAGAGTCAACATGAAAGCATGGATCCATCCTGCCTTGTATCAATGGTTCAGGCTGTTGGTGGTGTGGTGGTGTGGTGGTGTTGGTGATATTTTCTTGGTATACTCTGGGCCCTTTAGTACAAATTTATCATTGTTTAAACCCCACACCCTACTCAGGTATTTTTACTGACCATGTTCATCCCTTTATGACCCATCTTCTGATGGTTGCTTCCCTCAGAATTGCACGCCATGTCACAAAGCTCAAATTATCTCAAACTGGTTTCTTGAACATGAAAATGAGTTCACTGTACTCAAATGACCTCCACAGTCATCAGATCTCAATCCAATAGAGCACCTTTGAGATGTGGTAGATAGGAGATTGACATCATGGATGTGCAGCTGACAAATCTGCAGCACCTGCATGATGCTATCATATCAGTATAGACCAAAATCTCTGAGGAATGTTTCCAGCACCTTGCTGCTACAAAGAATTCAAGCAGTCCTGAAGGCAAAGGGGGGTCAATTCAATACTAGCAAAGTGTAACTAATGAAGTGGCCAGTGAGTGCATTTCTGATCTGTTGGTCCATACTGGCCAGATAGTCTGTTAGTAATGTCAGTGCCTTTTATATAGTAGATCTTGAGTTCATCTCCCAGTCAATACAATTTCACTCTGATTAGCTGCTCCAATAAGACATTTGAGGATTAAATTAAAGGTTAATCACATGTCGGTGTAACTTAAACACACAAATAGATCTTAAGAGTAATCTGTAATTTTACAAACTGCTGGAAGCAATATGAAACCTAAATTGATAGAATGTATCATCTCTTAGCTGAGTAAACTCAAAGATATTGCAGCTAGGCTTATAACACAGATGAAAAACAAAATTAAGGCAACAGGGAGTACTTTGTTGGTACAAATGGCTTCAGAAAACATTATGCAAGATTATATAATGGGGTTCATTACACACAAAAAGCTGTAAACATGACAAAACGCAGGCATCCAACACACAGCATCAATTATGCCTTAGGGGGCAGTATGGTTGAGCGTGTAGTGAGTGGAAGACACAAAGGAGAGAGAAAGCAGCGGTACTGAGCTGCAGTGGTGGAGATCAAACAAGGTTGGTGGGAAAGTAAGCAAAGGATGTCAGAGCTAGGTGGGAAACTCTGACTTCTTGGAGCTTTAAAAAAACTTTTACTTTCTTCAAAGTCCTTGGTTGTAACACAAAAGCGTGTCTCATATGTTAGTTTAACGAGAAGAGACAGAGAAGAAAAAGAGAAAAAAGCAAGTCTGATGTGAAAACACTTCAGTGAGTAGGAAAATCAATCAAATTTTAGATTATGAGGGTGTCAGTTTAGCTCAGTGGGTGAGCAGGCAACCATATGCCACATGGCCAGAGTCCAGCGGTGCAGGTTTGAGTCCAACCTGTGGCCCCTTGCTGTGTGTCTTCCCTTCTTTCTATCCCCACTTTCCTGTCTGTCTTCACTACTGTCCAATAAAGCAGAAATACCCCAAAAATGATCTTTAAAAAAAAATCATTTTAGATTACGACACAGGTTGGTTCAGGACAAAAAATCTTATTAAGCATACAGTATTAAAAGTATTCAGTAGCTTATCTATTTGTCATCATTTTCACTGACCCATTTGTGACTGGATTGCCTATTTGGCAGCAAAAAAACAGGTGAAAGTTTTGGATATCAATTCAATTTATTGGCCTACACATCAGCGAATTATTTAAAAGGAATGCAGTAGATTGTGTAGCATAATGCATATTTAGGGCTAAAATTACTGGCTTCATTAAATATTAATAATAGTAGACGTCCCCCAAATAATGACTTACAGTAACAGGAGTAGTTGTAGTTTATTACTTCCACCTCTGTGTAATTCTACAACAGTAAAAAGATCCTTGCGCATTAATGCCTCAGTAAATAATCCCGTTGCATCAAAAAATACTTGCATAATTACCAGATAGGTACTTTTACTTTTTATAACGCTTTATAACTTTATTTCAATTTTTTTTTAATGCAGTACTGTTGCTTGTAATGTGTGGTTGTTTTTTTTTATTGCAGGTAATTACAGTACTTATGTGAAGAAAAAAACTGACTGTGGCTTAATTTCCATTGCTTGTGTTGCTCACAGGCTTCACTTTTCTGCACTTGATTCTGCTCCATGCTGTATCTTCTTTAAAGTAAATAGTGTCATCTCACAAATCATCATTTCTCGTGTCAGTCTCATTAGGAAATTCTTTATTTTCTACAGTAACTTGTATTAGCCTGTTTCATATTTTGACAGCTTGATGAAGTTAGCTTAATTTTACTAATATTTGGCTTAACCTGATTTGCAATGTGATATGTTATTGTATGGGACCTGTGGTACTGAAACATTTCAACTTGTTATCAAAAATAAAAAGGGGGATTTAGAGAAGTAGAACAGTACACAGAAAGATACTAATATAAGGCTGAAGCTTTTAGTATAAGTTAAAACTCACTTTGTTTTCCCTGGCCAGCTCTATACATAAAATCATAATAACGTATGTTATGCTCTTTGACATTGTTTCAAAGGGAAGAAACTAATTTCTGTTATATTTCTGATTCATGTGCAGCTATTATGGAAGGTTTGCCACCCTACCAAAAGTAAACATAATTTTCATACATGTCATCTCATTCATCAATTGTTTTACTTGAGAAGTAAAATCAGAAAAACTGATCAAAGCTTCGGAAACAAATTCAATAGAGTTACTATGTTAACATGATAAAATGAAAAAATGATAAAATTCTGCCTCAATCAGTTTTAAACCATAATTCCTCCTCCGACAACAACAACAATATACACAGTTATTACATAATACAATTATATAGTATAGGCTATATAGTAGCCTATATAAAGCTACTGATTTACAAATGGAAAAGCAGTTGTGTTAAAGATAAGCCGACTAGCTATTGGGCTACATTTCCCATAATAAAGACACTCTAATATAACTATCTTCTTAGTAAAATGAACCAACTCTAAGCACTCTCCACCTCCTGAAGTGAAGGAACCAGAGGACTTTGTGGCCCTGTATGGACTGCAAGGACTTCTGCATCACCAATCCGCTCTGCAAAGAACACTCGAGTCAGATTCATGGTAAGAGAGTAATTTCCCACGTACTACAGATCCATGTATTCTATCAGAGAAAAAGTGAAAATGGAAACTCACTATGTTGCACAGCTGTTTTCTGAATTTGTTGGTTCTGACTCACAGCAGATTTGAAATTTGCTTTTATTTGAGCTTCTCAACATTGATATGAATAATTGTTTCCCTTTTAAAATGTATTACTGATTTTTGCAAATGCCTTTTCACTGTAACATTTATCCATAGTACATTATTGTTTCTTTTCTCAGAAGTATCAACTTTAAATAGGACATTATTTTATAACTTTCACAAGAAGGAATAATTTAAAGAAACCCAAGTCAAATCAATCAAGACAAAATGACGGGAAGAGAATTAAAATTTATAAGAAGACCTGACTGAGGGTTTTAATCACTTTAGGGATGTCCTCCTAAAAAACTTATGCCAGTAAAAGAATCTTAGAGGAGAGCTGTCATTTAAGTCAGGGACACACACAAACGGTGTGGCTCATGGTGGTTTTGTGAAAAGTAAAGGCTAATGTGTATATTAAATATACTCCAGAAGACAAGAAAAACTAAACTGTGCAAAACTGCATATGTTCCAATAATAAAAAGAAAAACACATATTGAACAGAAAAAGTAATGCACAAATGAATTACCTGGTTTGTCATCACTGACAGTTTGAGTCACTTGGTGTGAACTATGGAAGTGAACAAACAGCATTAAAACACTTTTAGCTTGAAACATTTTTGAGCCAACAAAAGAACAAAATCACCCTAACCTCCTCCTGTGTGTTTTTCCCCACAGCTGCCCAAATGATGGACCATACACAGACAGAGATGTTCCTGGATGAAAAGCCTGGAGCTGCTGGAAGTTCTGCTGGTTACGGACAGAGAGATCGACACCGTCCAGAGCTTGTCTGAGCATCCCCATCACCAGATCTTTTTCTGTGGGTAAGCAACAGCACAGCAAGAATTATTGCAATAGTTAAGTATTTACTTTCAAAAGTGAATTAAGATTATTATATGACCTGATATATAACCTTTTCTTGTCCTGTCTCCCTTCCCTCACCCCCAACCAGTAGTGGCAGATGGCTGCCCCTCCCTGAGCCTGGTTCATGTGTGCCAAGAAAATATTCCCCAACCTTAACTGTTGATAAAAAGCAAGATGGATTTGTGCTTTCATGTTGTTTACCCCAAATTCTGATACTACCATCTGAGGGTCAGAGTTTGACAGAATGGACAGAATGAGACAGACAACTTTTAAAATTAAGCTTCAAACTTTCCTTTTTGATAAAGCTTATAGTTAATAGTAATTATTAAACTGTGGCTCTCTCTCCCATAGTATGTCTTTTGTCCTGTCTCTCTCTGCTTTCTTCTCTTTCCCAATTGGTTGCGGTGGATGGCTGTCCCTCCCTGAGGCTGGTTCTGCTGGAGGTTTCTTCCTTTAAAAGGGGAGTTTCTGCCACTGTCACCAAGTGCTTGCTAATAGGGGGTCGTGTGATTGTTGGGGTTCAATGTTTGAAGTGTTTTTCATTCAGAGATGCTCTTTTGCATACCTTAGTTGTAACCAGTGGCTACAGTATTTGAGTTACTGTTGCATCCCTATGAGTTTGAAGCACTCTGGCCATTCTCCTCTGTCCTCTGGCATCAACAAGATATTTTCACCCAGGGAACTGCCACTCATTGGATATTTTCTCTTTTTCAGACTATTGTATAAACCCTAGAGATGGTTGTGTGGGAAAATCCCAGTAGATGAGCAGTTTCCGAAATATTCAGACCAGCCTTTCTAGCACCAACAACCATGCTATGTTCAAAGTCAATTAAATCACCTTTCTTCCCCATTCTGATGCTCAGTTTGAACTTCAGCAGGCCATTTTAACCATGTGAACATGCCTAAATGCAGTGGGTTGCTACCTTGTGACTGGCTGATAAGATATTTGCATTAATAAGCAGATGAACTGGTGTGCCAGTGAGGAATGGAAATGGCCAGTGAGGGTACATGTATGTATAGAAATTCATATAAAAAATCCAAGGTGAGAAATAAATAGCCAAAAGGCTTGATGTATCACATATGTGTGAGTAGGAGGGGGATACAGTATCAGCCTTTAAAAAGTGCATGCATTAGAAAGTAGTCTGGAGAGTACACATTTATAATTGGAAAACAGTAGTATATATATCCCTGCTGTGCATGTGGAATGAGGCATTTTACCTCTTTGGCCTGAAAAAAGAAGCCATTGTTGCACTGTGGAAAGTGAGTCTGTCTGCAGGATCTGACAAAGTATCTCCAAAACCTGACAAGAAAGTGACAGACTATCACAACAGTAGCCACCCCAAATCACACAGTACAGAACAGCTCAAGATCAGTTAAGGAGTATTTCACCATGAGTTCTTGATCATGGAAGGGTTGAGGATGGCTCATGCGCTGGTATTGGGATTTGCGCTGGCAAGACTTGGAGGATGGAGGAATGATTCTCCCAGTTTGAGCCGAATATTGAGTCTTTCGTTGGACAAACTTTTCCTCTGGTTGTTCCTGCAGCACATGGATACATTTTCCAGTAAAAAATCTTCTTGAGTTGGAAAGAAAATGAAAACTATGCAAAATTAAAGAGACAAGAAGACTATAGACATGCAAGCAAGCCTGTGAGACTTTGAACTAAAGGATAACATCAGCATGCTAACATGCACACTGATTTTTAGAAGACATGACATTTCATATTTCCTCTCTCTTAGCTTAGATTATGATGCAAATCAGCAGTGAACACAAAATAAAGTCTTTGTCAATAAAATACCACATATATCATATGCAATCATCCCTCACAAAAATATTTTTTAAACCCAGTTGGTTGACCATGTTGTTCTGCCTGTAATAATAACACAACGAAATGTCTCTTTACCACTTAAAATAGCAAATATGTTAAATTAAATAGAAGATATTAAATATACTGTGCATCAAAAATCATTACTATTTTTTTAATGTTTCTTTTTTTAAATCACATCCATTCTTGTAATTCCCTTTATCATCATCAGGCACTGGATAACCATAATTAAACAAAGGACTGTTTGCTGTATGTCAAATACTGTTAAAATACATGAGAATTCAACTAAACGTAGCACAAAAACTAAGGAAATGTGTTTGATTATTTTATTTTTTATTTTATTTATTTCTTTGTTGTAACAATGCTTCTTGGCAATAAATCTTATACTGTTGGAAAGTGTATTCATTTCCCCTTAAATGGTGCCACATTTGTAAGGAAAATGCATTTGTGTGTTGAGCAGCAAAGTTGAGTATGTGGGTTGCACCCATGAAAAACTTGCCAAATCTTCTCTGCCAATGCCAAACAGCTTATTGTGCAATTGTCGTTTATTGGATTGGATGATTGAAGTCTGATGAAACAAGACATATTGGCAATTTAACAATTTATTCACAAACAGGGGCCTCAGCAGCAATTGGAAGAACCATACACAGCCACAACAGCCTGGCACCTCCTCCTCATGCTGGTCACCAGCTTTGTCATACACTGCTGTGGGATGGCATCCCATTCTTCAACCAGCATTTGTCACAAGTCAGCCAATTCGGTTGTGTCGGTCACTCTGGCACGAACATCACAACCAAGCTGATCCTATAAGTGTTTAATGGGGTTGAGGTCAGGATTGCAGGCAGGCCATTTCATCCTCTCCACTCCCAAATTCTGGAGGTAGTCTCTGATAAACCCTGCTCTGTCGGGGCGAGTTTAGTCATCTTGGAGGATAGAGTTTGTTCCCATACTGTGGAGAAATGGGATTGTTCTGGATTTTCTGGGTAGAGAGCCGTCGGCCATATCGTCCCGCAAACCTTGATTGCAAATCTGTAGAAGACTGTCTACGGTTCCTAAGTACTGACAGGGTGAGGAAACAGTCTTCTTGTGGTGTCGTCTTCTTGGGACGCCCACTTCACGGCCTGTCTCTGATATCTCCCATTATATGGAACTTGGCCTTCAATTTGGAGGTGGCACTAGGGCTCACTGTAAATAATGCAGCAGCTTGGTTTTGTGGAACACCAGCTTGAAGTTACCCTATGGCACGGGCACCATCCAGATCAGTCAAATGTGGCATGCTTGGAGTGGACACCAACTGACCACTGCAGCAGGGTCCATGCTAACAGGTGCTGCTAAACAGGTGTCAATCAGGCACCTGATTGTCAGCACCTGGGGTACTTCTCTGGTACCTGGTGTACCAGAAGCTCAAAACAAGAGTCAGTAGCAGAATAAGATGTTTGTCATTGGCAGAGAAGATTTGGCAAGTTTTACATGGGCGTAACTCAGCTCTGTTGCTTAAATTTCCTTATTTTTTGTGCTAAGTTTATGTAAGTAGATGGTGTCAGTGATATTCTGTTTGGTTTTTAATAAGCACTGCAGAATCTTCTGGTTTTGCTGCTGATAATCTCATAAAATTCCTGTAGTGCAGTTTTTGAATTAACATCTGGAGGAAATGGCAGTAAAAAAAACCAAAAAAAACCCACTGGTGAACTATCATGACAAATAACAAGACTGACATCTTTATATTCAAACTGTCTTTCTGTCCATCCACTTCAACTGCTTTAGAGCACCAAGCATCATGGAAACACATATGGAAACACATAGTATGCACTCCTCCTCCCACTCGAGTCCTGTAGTCTGTTAACATGGAAAACATCTGCACTGGTGCAACATGGAGGTGTTGTGGTAGAGGCGATTCTCATTAAGTGGGGACAACAGTCTCTGACCTCTTTTACACTCAACCAAAGTAGTGTAGAGGAACAGCCTCATAGGTCCAAGCTTGAATTATTATGCTTTTCCTAAATTTCTGTCATATTTCCATACATGCCAAACACTGAGGTCAGAGATCACGCTGCTCTAAACACTCTGCTTAAGACAGATTTTTTTCTCTTCTTGGCTCTGTATGACACAAAGAGTGAGGACACACATATAGTCATCTCAGGCACACAGCACCACCAGGACGCTAAAACACAGAGTGAACACCGTCCCCACAGACACAGCGGCCAGGGAAGTAGAAGAACATCATATCAAAAAGGCCCTGAGTAAATGTGGTTATCCCAGCTGGACATTTGTCAAAGCTGGGAAGGCACCTAAAGAAGACTCCAGGCGATCCAGGAGAGAAGAAGGACAACTGTTGCCTAAGAGAAAACCTTTGGTGATCCCTTATGTGTCAGGAGTATCGGAACAGCTGAGACGCATTTTCTCAAAACACCGCGTCTCTGTGGCTTTCAAACCCCAAAACACGCTACGCCAAAAATTGGTCCACCCTAAGGATCTGGTCCCCCGGCACAAACAGAGTAATATAGTGTACGCTGTTAAGTGCCAGGAGGATTGCCATGACTTATACATTGGGGAAACCAAACAACCTCTGGCGAAGTGGATGGCACAACACAGAAGAGCTACCTCGTCAGGTCAGGAC